>JAMKCH010004509.1:0-39950 GCA_023653785.1 Ophioderma brevispina
AGTCCTTCTGTCCGTCGGACCACTTACTACACCACGTAAGTGAATGGAGGATCGTATCTTGGAACACTGCCGTGTTTTTCCTTTTCTTCATGTCTTCATCACAGGCTGGAAAGGTAACTTTGAGAGTTGTTTCTAACAGACTTATCCTTCACTTGAAGGGCTTTCTTTCCTGCAAATTTCAATATTTTGTCAATCAACTGATATTGTCTTTAAGTAATGACCATGCTTTCAAATTAAATATCAGCTCTTTCTACTCACTACAAGGTCAGTATGTATAAGTTTACAACAAATCTGTAACAGAATTCTAACCATTGTTGATCCAATACTTTGGAGCAACCAGGTTCCGTCCAGGCCGTCGTTGTGTGCGGCAGACCACCCATCCTTCGACGCTTACCTGAGGGTTCAAAGACCACCATCTTTCTCCAACGTCCACTTTCATCTACTTCAAGAGAGCCATCAATTCCATCAATAGGACCAGCAGTTCTCCCATATACGTCCCTATGGCATTTCCTTAAGCAGTGTCAATGTCATGAAAGCCCTGTACAGGCAACTCACGAAGTGCAGTTATGGTGAACGAAAACATTTCAAAACCTTTTCATGTACCCACAAGAGTCCTGCAAGGCGATTGACTTGCGCCATTTGTGTTCATCATAGTTGTGGATTATCTTTTAAACAAAACCACTGCTGGGATGGACACTGACTTGTAACCACACACCCCTGTCGATCTAGGAGGTACCCCCGGCCTAAAATCGACAACTGGCAACAGTTTGATTTTTCAAAATCGATATTGTTGCATGGTTTTTAAAGCTTTATATATAAAAGCCCTCACCCGAAATGGATGAATACCAATCAGCTTCCTTATGGGTAACGGACGATTTTGTAATTTAATCGTCGCCAGGGTCGACGCTAATTTCGGCAGACGACTAAAAATGGCGTTTAAAAAACACAAGCACACGCAAGCCGTATCGCCATGTTTCCCCCACGCTATGATGCACACTGGTGTTGACCGGTCTATACCTTTGTGGGTTTTAATATCCGTGAGTCCGAGTCATAATATTCATGTAATATACACATTTGTTGATTTAAAGTTATGGAAAACTTAAAGTTAGCCTACAAATTACCTGACGTCCTTTATCCTCAAATCAATTTCCCTATTCTGTTTTGGGGTATGTATTTTTTATGTGTAAAATATATCTCGGTCTTCCAATGGCCTAGACTATCCTTTGAGAGCAAATTGAAGACTTTCATATTTTGTGAAAATGTGCCAGTTCCGCTTTAAAGCCACTATCGTCATTTTTTCAAAATTCATTATGCTCTAATTGCTAGTGTTAGGTCATATCAACACCTGTATATTAACTATGCTTTGGTGCAAAACAGACATTAAGCATTGTAAGCGGTCATAAGATTCCATATGACTGTATTTCCTAACCCCGTAAAAAAAAGTTCGGATCCCGACTTTTATTAGTTAAACAAAGCATAAAAATCATCAATGTTTACATTGTGAAGAAATCGCTGATGCAGTGGCTTTAAAGGCACTCATTGCTTGGCTAAATCAGAAAATCGCACATCTCAAAATCAATTTTGCATTTCTGTGTAACAAGTTTAGGTATCCTCAACGAACCCGAACAATTGGTCAGACTTCAGAACCACAATAATGACAGACACATCAACCTTTTTTAAAGTCATTAGTGTCCTTACGGACACTTATTAGAACACGTAATTGAATGGAGTTATCGTATCTTGGAACACCGCAGTTTTCTTCATTTTCTTCAATTATAACATATTTCCTGCAAATTTGAATCTTTGGATGAATCACTGATAGTGTCTTTAACAATCTATGAATTTGCACTCCATGACATTGCCCTTACCCCCTCATGGGCCAGAACTCAAAGATTTGTTTTAAATGCATGTACCCTAGACAGAGTACCATGACACATGTCATTTCTTCATATTTCATCACCTGTTTGGGGACAGTTAAAATATGTTGCAACCAGATCAAATTACAACCTTAAGCCCAGGAACCGCAGCATTGGACAGTTTCGTACCGACGGCCGGATACGGCATGTTGCCGTAGCCGCATGTTTTGCGTGCCCCGGCAGTTGTTATTTTTCCCACAATTCATTGCAAGCGCGGTAAAAATTTTCAAGCTTGGTAAGTTAATTTAATAATGGATTTTTAGATATAGAAACGTGATTGCAAACAAGTATTTCGTCAAATAATGTTTTAACTACGAATAAATAAATATTTTGCTGATATAAAACGATTTTAACTAAAATTTCATAAAAAGTAAAAAAGTGACAAATTTGAATTTTCCATTTTAAATTTAAATTTAAATGTTTCGTTTTTTTTGTGTGTGTTTAAAATTTGTTGGCAACATAACATACATGGTCATGGGTAAAATATGGACTTCCCCTAAAAATATAAATCCATCCATATAGAATCTTTTTTAAAAAGGTTTTCCCGAAATTCCCTGCAGGGAAAGCTTTGTTTTTTATGTTGCCTGAATGGCAATCTACTGCCGCTGCGCCGGGACTGCCGGAACCGTCAGTTCGGCCACGAACTGTTGTAAAAGCTTGAAGTCGCTTGCTCTGCAGCCGAACTATGATGAAGACTCCCATGCTTACTCTTGATAACTCCGATATTCTGTGAGCATGCTACAGTAAGGAAAGCACACATTAAAACTATACCAATATACCATACCGTCTTGGTTTGTGTTGATCTTGCGCACCCATAGAATCAATGAAAAAAAGGCCAAGTCTTGCTCCTTATACCAGCGCTAACACATAATGGATTGGGTCATGATCCAACTGCACGCAGATAAATACATGAAATTATCGTAACATTCAATTTTTATTCATTGGTAAATTATTATAAAAATAATCAAGAAAAGAGCCTGCCCCCACCTCAGCCCATGGAAGCCGCAGGGGCGTAATCCAGACCTGAGGGGTGGGGTGGTGTGGGTGGGAAGCCTCAAGACGTTTTCCCGACTTTTTCCGGCACCAAATTTTTCCTCGGGGGGGGTGGGGAGCCAGTCGGGGGCCCCTCCAGATATCTCTCTACCCTCTTCGAGTTTTTTTCCTCTCTTCCCTCTTTTCCCCTTCCTCTCTCGTTCACTCTTTTGTCTTTCTCTTTTTCTGTTCCTTCTCCTTTTTTTCCGTCCCATGTGTTTTTTGCTCCCTTCCAGAGTTTTTGTGTCGGGAGCCATCCCCCCCCCCCCCACTGGTTACGCCACTGGAAGCAGTAATTTTATCAGCTGATACAAAATAAATTTTACATGTAACGTTTTGGGGATGACCCTATTTAAACTATAGAATTTTATAATGGGCTTCACCCAAAACACCATCTTTAAGTTTTTGGTGTCGATATTCAATCCGATTTTATTTGAGGCCTGCAAAACGTGGATTTTTTTAATCCCCACAAGTACTGTGTAAATACAGATTGGTCAACAAAATGGGGGGTACAATTGCACATAATTCCAAATGAAAACTCTATAGTATAAGATTTCACGCAAACCCGAAAAATCGTAATTTCCTTCAAATGCCAAGTTTGATTTGGAACACTTTCCGGTAACATCCAGGGTTGCTGGGACGGGCACAAGCTATTAGCAATCGGACCATGGCCCCTTGAAATGGCCAACTTCAATTACCGGTGACCTCCGAGATTGTCAAAATATAATTATATTGCGTGTTAAATTAAAAATAGTCAACTAGAGCTAAAGAACTTAAGCTCAATTCCAAGGTTTGAGATATCTCAGCTTTTTGCTTTGATTAGTGTAGTCATAAGCAGGACCAAGATCCTTTTATAACAAAAGGACCATTATTTTCTTTTCTTCATAAAGGAGGTCATTTTGAACTTAGCTCTTTGTGTACAAGCATTAGTATGTGCAAAACTATCATCGCCCACATCCCATACTGTCTTATCTGCACAATTTTTTTACTTTTTTTAGATATTTGCATATGTACTTATAATGTTATGTCTATACACGCCAAAGTTTAAATCTTGAAAGTGACCGAATTAGTGAGATATTACTTAATAATTTGATCAATAAACTCAAAACTGTATATCGCGATTTCACATAATGTCTTATGTTCTTTTACAGCGTACTTTCAAATCGGCTTAGAATTAATGCTGTTCGAAAACAAGCTGTTAGGCTTTTCAACTGTGCTTTTTCATATGTGGGTCGTATCTGCCTCGTGCGTGAACATGACGTGTTTTCCACATTAAAAAACCCCCCTAAACATTTTCTGAACGCATTGAAATTAACGGGATAGTAGCGTCGTAGTGAACCATTACGACTTTTTTTGCGTTTCAACATACAGACTTATTGACTTTGTAGCTTATCTCAGGAATACAATTGTTACGTCAAACGCAGCAAGGGTAAATCTAATCTTCCGAAGTTGTCTTCATATGCAAAATTAAAAGGTACACTAGAATTTTCGCGGTTCTCGTCGGCTTCTAGGTTTCAGTTTTTGCTGGCTAAGTTGGGGACTGGTTGGGGTGGGCGGTAATTGTTGCGTTTGCCCTTGGGTTTCATGTTGGCGGTGGTTGTGATTCTTCTGTTCAGAACCTTTCGTCGCTCTAGCCATTGGTTGCATACGGAGGTTGGCTGCAATGGAATTTTTTGTATGTTGATTGAGCAGACGTTTTCCTGGAATTTGTTTTAAATTGTTTTGAATTGAATGTCAAAGATGAATTTGTAATTCCGCGTGGCTGCATGTTTCAGGCGACTTCCACGTTTTTTAGGTTGCTGCAACTGGAATAAGTTGGACGCATCTATCTTATCTATCTTCCATTCATTACAGATCACTCAGTCTTAGATATTGTTGTAACTCGGTGAAAAAGGTGCGTGGTCACAGGAACAAAGACACAAAGGGTGCAGGAACAAAAGACTGGTGCAAGTAAAAAAGAAGGCCCGTGTGGCTAGCTAGCGAGTGTGAGTGGCTTCAGGCTTACCCGAAAATCTCCAGTGCCTGAACTGAACCCAGTAAAGCTGGTAGGGGTGTTCCAGATGCAATGACACTTGGAAACATTTGTTGCTGGTAAGATAATTATAACCAGTGGGTGCTGTTGGAGCTGTTGGTGGTGGCCCCTAGTTGGTCTGATATATACTCACATGCAAGGTTTGTAAGGTGAATGGATTTCCAGAATTAAGCTGTAGTTTTCTGACAATTGCTTGGGATAGGAACGCCATGGGGGTTTAACCTACTGAAATTTCATTTCGACGAACACTTCACTTTGGGTTTTTGTTTATTTATATATATCTTTGTTTTATTTTGACTTTTTAAATTATCATGTCATATATTTTTTATTCATAGAGTGGTTTATTTTGTTTTTAATTATGTAATTTAATGTGTTCATTTCTATTTGAATTTGTGGTTTTTTAATTTTGTAATTGTTTGTGTTTATTTACTTTCGTTTATTTTACTAATTTAATCATCTTTATTTTGTTTAGTGTTAATTATTTAAGTTTATTTTCATTTTAAGTAACGATTTAATATTAATTAATATTTTGTGTATATACGGGCCTTTGATTTTATTAATTTTTAAAAACATTTAAAAAAAAAAAAAAATTATATTATTTGTTGTCGTTTTTAACCGCAATGCATTCTGGTATGTTTCAATGTACACACAGTCATAAACTCTGCGCTGCCGATCTTCAAGAAAGACTATGGCGAATAGTCAGTATCTATCATCTGCAAAAATATTTCAGCTAACACCCCGAACATAATATTGGGGGGAAATGCACACAAAATTATAGAACTGAGGTATGTCTACCTGTTCGGGCGCTGCACAATTATATCCTTGGTTAATTTCCGTCACAAAGCTCTTCCATGTAACACCCCGCTATTGACTTGACATTCCATAGCCGGGCGCAATATGGAGTGGTCCGTTAGAGTATCCTCGAACTACCCGCTATTACCACGCGTGTACTTACCCCGCAACTACCCTACAATACAAATCGCCGCATGGGAATCGGGGAAATCAACCATACTAATTTCCACCTTTTTTGGCAGCAATATTTATTTTTCCTACAACATATACCGATTTTTAAAAACAAATCCGCTCCTAGAAAGCGCATTTTTCCGATACATCTTTAAAGCAGTGATAGCTATCTCGTACATACTTCAAATCCAGTAAACAAACCCAAACTTTCCATTTACATAAAAACAAAACAATTTTTATAAAAAAAAAGGTTTTTTTACCTAAAAAAATTTAAGCTCAGAATTACAACATACACCGCAAATTTCTAGGGGGGTCAAACACCATCATGACAGTATTGTGCACATACACATTAATCTCACCCGTCCGAAATTGCCGGACATTATGGGATCCGCGAACAAAAAATGGCCCCAAAATGGCCCGAGTAAAAGTAATAACTGTTGCTGACGCGAACGATATTATATCTGTTTATTCATAGTAAAACTGAAATCGAAAACATTTCAATGGTGATTTTCTCGAAACGGCATTTCTCACATAATACATACTGTGAGGTGGGCAACGAATTTATGATTGCGTTAAAAGTAGTTCCATCCTCAGGATTTAAATCTCTGAGTCAACCTTTAACCCGTTAATCTCCATCCAGGTTGTTGAAGAGGTCAAAGAGGTTTCCTTCATGTGAAATTGACCCTCCATTGTGTAATGATTAATTCACCTAGATCTTTGAATAGTTAAGTCTGCTAATAATTGACTTATGACCTCTGACCTGTCACTTAATCCCATGCATTTATGCACTCAATACAATCGCATTTTCCCTCACCAGTAACAATATCTCAGTGTTTTCATCTTCCAGGCAAATTTGCAAATGGCATTTTGAAATCTGAGAACCTTCCCGCATCCAACTACAATCATGAAAAAATTAAGTTTTGCCCAACACTTATACAATAAATCAACTGTTCCCATGCTCCAGCATGATCCGATATGGGTAATTCCTTGTAAGTTGGAAAGCAGATGTCTTGCTCTTATCCATATCCTTCCCCTACCCCCCTCATCAATGTTGGGGACCGACACGCTGCTAACAATATGACTTGGATCACATTGCCTAGGGGGAGAGGGGGGCGGCTTTACAAGCCAATCGGACAAAGTGTGGCAACATTTTTTCCATTATTGTAGAACCACACCTAGTTCCATGAAAATGAGGCACCGTTATAAAACTTTCACACAACACAGGCCAGTTTTTTGTTTGTATCGTTTCTTTTGCCATAAACTTTCAAAACTCCACTAAATGGAGTTTTGATTTGCCAAAAAAGAGGGCTTCAACCCACCTCTAAATCATGTGAGTTGGGGGATGGGTGGGTCTATCTTTCCATTCTGTCCGTTAAACTTTTTCCAACCCCTCCCCCCAATCATCTCATCCACTTGCACATTTAAAGAGACACATGATATTTCCTCTGGAAAAATTCACCCCAATCCTTTTTTATAAAACTGATATATTTTCATGACAATATTATGAAAATATTTCTATATGAATTAAAAGCTAAATTAATATTTTTGACATGCAAGACAGAAAATCCAAGCATGCTTTTGTATATGGCTGATGAGGCAGCAGACAGTTCAATTTGGTCCTTTTTTTCAGCTTTTTTATCAATAACTCTCAATCATTCTTGGTACTAGGTGTTCTTACATCTTGTCTCAAAAATGGTACCATCAGAAAAAAATTGGTAAATATAAATTTCAAAATAGTCTTCTTCTTGGCATGTATTAAACAAAGACCAGCTTTTCCAAATGGGTTTGTTTCATCTTACTTGCTTTTGTCAATCCAGAGATATAATCAATTTAGTGCGATATCCAAAATCCGGATTTTGTGCCACTTTATGCATGGACATGGGTTGTTTCGCCCAGTTATGCCATGCTGTCTTGAAGCACACAAGATTGGAACTTGACAAAAGAAACAAAACCATAAAGTCAACAAATGAAGTAGTTCAGTGATAAATATCTCTTTTCATAACTATGAACAATACAAATATTTATTTCACATCAATGAAATGAGCTTTGATTTATTACAAAATTGGGTATTTGTTTTAAAAATCATGCCATAAATGAATGGTAATTGCACCAAAATAAACACTCCAAATCCCAAAGAAATGGTTTTAAAAATATTGTACTCTCTTTGTGCATTTACTAATTTGTTTGAATCAATAAAATTTTGAATTTTGGAACAAGGTATCAAAGTGTTGGTAGGAATTTGCGTTCCATATAAAACCTCTCTCCACCAGGTTGTTGTCCGCCTTCATGGTTCTCTTCTAACAAACAACGGTATGGTGGCTGTTATTCACTTTATCTTAAAGCCCAGAACTTACTGATCATAACTTCCACCATTAACGTAACTGTTTTAGTATCTTTTAAAGAATATCCTTTATGAAGTAATCCCTTTTTAAAGAATTTCAGATCTGTTCAAAGGTTAATAACATATGTTTAACTAATTCTTTCACCGTTTTCACTCAACCAAAGTGGCACAAACTCGAATTTGTTTCCGCAGTAAACTGTATTATATCTCGATGAAACAAGCATGAGATGAAACAACAAATCCTAAAAAAGCCGGTCTTTTTCGCTTAATATGATGTGCACATCACTTACTTATGTTGAGATATAATATTGAAAAAAATCGTCTTTTGGTTGTACCATTTTTTTTTTGATACACTTTTAATGTAAAATCATGTAAATTTACAGAATTTGCGTCTTCTGAAAATGTGTGTCTCAGACTATTCAAGGTGTGATCATTAAGAACACAAGAGATTTCCCGGAAAGTGCCGCCCCCATTTTTTTGGTTTGAAACGATGATTTTTAATAGAGGCTTACCAATTGGAGTAGGCTATAAATTGGGTTGATTTTTTCTTTGTCACTTAGGCTGGTTTCTTTGTGAAGTCTATTATACCTATATCACCTGAAATAGACAAAATTTGTTGTGCCTCGGGTCCCGGGAAAAAGTGTTACCGCCCTCTTTGTGTCAATGTTCCATAATTTTGTGGGTGGGAGTGGATTTGAGCAGCTAACCCCTCTAATTACTTTTTCAGGCATTTTTGTCAGGCATTTATGTTTAAATATTGTCAAATGAGCTCAGGATCCCTGATTTTGAAAGTTGCATGAAATTGACATTGCATTTTTCTTAAAAATTGATGTTTTGGTCAAAATTCAGAATGAGGGCGTTTTTCAAGATTTGGGGTTGCTAACCTTGTTATTCACTTTTGTAAATTTGCAGACTACAACTATATCCACAAACTTGACCTGCTCAAGAAATTTTAGCATTCTTCTGATTTAGTTTGCCTGTAGCACTCATTTGAATGTTCCTCTCATGCTCCTATTCAAATGCACAGGGGTCAATGCCTTTCTTTGTGTACAATCAATGGGAGCATTCAATTCCAGTTGAAATGAGCACTGCAGACAAACTACATGCAATAAAGTACTCAAATTCTTTATTTGTCAAATTTGTGATTATCTTCATGGCTGTAAAACTGTAAAACAGCAAATGAGAAAACATTAGCAAAAATCTTGAAAGCGCGCCGTCATGCCTAACGTTTTTGACGTAAAATACATTTTTTAAGAAAATGCGCAATGTCCAATTTTCATGCCCATTTAACTATAATTTCGCGGTCTCGGCTTTCGCGCTCGCTATATTCAAATATTATAAGCTTGTGGGCTGCCCCATGACCTTTGACCCTGGCACGTGCCCTTTGATCTCATCAACATATGGGGATCGCATGGTGCACATGACCAAAGTTTGGTTCCAATTGAACTTCAGTTTTCAATTTTAATCAATTTTGACATTTTTAAGCCCATTTTCAACTTGACCTCACATTACCTTTGACCTTAACAACATACCTTTGACCTCATCAACAAGAGGGAATCCCACGTGTTGCACCTGTGACTCATGTTTGGTTCCAGTTGAAGTTCAACTTTTCAATGGAGGTAAAATTCAAAAAACTTAACATTTTTGACACATACACAAACACCCATGAAAAACTTAACAATTTTTGACACACACAAACACACATGAAAAACTTAACAATTTTTGACACACACGAAACACACCTACACACGCACAACGGATTTGCTAAGGTGGTCCCCTGCCAGCTATAGCTGGCGGCCCCCAAAATCAGTACCTGAGCTTGTTTACATATAATTAGACATCAATAGCATTACAAAATACCTGAGAAAAGAGTAATTAGAGTGATTTTTCTACTCAATTCCCCTCGCTCCACCACAAAATTAAGGCACATGACACAAAGAGGGTGCATGACACATTTTTTCTTTGACCAGAGGCAAAAAATACAAAACCCATCCCTAATAAAATAACCAAAACAAAAGTAATTTTGTATGGAAGCCTGCCTCCCCCTCTCTTGAGAGTCTTCTGACCAGGATCCCGAGCATGGCTGGGCACTGTCTAAGAAGGTGACACGAAGGCATCGGCTAAAATTGTGATGGGTCAGGTGGCAACCACCCATGGAAGGAATCCAGGGATCCCCCAAAAATACTACATCACGATGCTGGGTGAGACACGGGGCTAGTGTTCAGACCTAAAGACCTGATGCTGACCGATCAGTGTGGAGGCACACCAGATCCAACTTTAGAGTCGCCATAAGTCAGTTTTCCCCTGTATAGCCCACTCCTATTACCATATATTAACTCACACATAAGTGAATAAGCCGGAAATGTTCTCCTTTTAACCTAATAAAAGATGATTTAGTATTTCTGTTGGTGCACAACAGAAAAGGCATGCTACTCTATTGGAGCCGATTAGGGCAACAGACAAGTTCATAACATAGTTTTGGTTTCCTTTTCTACTTGTTGTCCAATAAATCTTGGCATTCTCAGTAGGTGTTCTACATGGCAAATTTCTAGAAAATTTTGTATCCTCTGAAAACCTCCTTGTTCTTCTTTAAATCAATGGTGGTGAAGCAATTACATTTTTCCTCCCCACATCACAGAGGGCGGATTTAGAGGGGGGGGGCCCCCCTGGCGCGCATCCCCCCTCTATTTTTTGCAGATCACAGGATCCCGGGCACCGCATAGAGCTCCGGGCGAACTGTAGATATAAAAAAGACTTTTTTATGCACAGGGCGCCCTTGAGATCTCTAAGAATGACGGGACAGGGCGTCGGGCGCCATGTAAATCTACATTTGTGGGCACCGCAGCAAAATCGCAGTATGCCCCCCCCATACTTTCAGAATTTTGAAATGACTGGGAAAAGTATGTCTACCTGTGAGCGCAGCGAGCCGAAAATTGGCGCCCCCTCTATTGAGAAATCCTGGATCCACCCCTGACATTAATGGCCTTAGCAAGTAGTTTTACTTACACAAAAGACTCCATGTTTGCTTCTAGCTGCTGCTATGGACAGGACAAGCCTATTCCAATAGAATGTCTAGTTAATGATGGTTAAGGATTGCCGGCTATAGTAGGGTTAATGCTTTGAAAAAGGCGCCGGTTCTCGAAATGCTAGCTAATCGCCTGCTTTTTTTGTGATCCACCTTTCCATCACTCCTATTTTATGCAGTTGACCTGTACCAGACCTTTGACCTTGGTATGTAACCTTTAACTCTACCGTGACATGCAAGTCTCCATGGTGCACCTAGATCTGAGTTTGGTGGCAAATTGGAGTTAGGTGTCCTTGCACAAGCATTTTGAAAAGGGTACAACAACCAAATTACATAAAACACATACACACATTCAACTTACTTATCAATGGTACATACATGTTTTTTAAATTAAAAAAAATCTCGTGTATTTTATTGTATTGAAAATTAAAAAAAACACTTTTTAGTTATTATATAGTAACAATTTAGATACTATATGTAAACACAAAATACACCTTTTACACTTTCTTTTAGAATTCCTTAATTTTTTTCTCTTCATGTTCTTGTAACCAAGAGGATTGCGACGCAGCCTATAAAGTATACTAACTAGAAATATCATATTTTTCTTCTCTTTACAGAATACCCTCCAACACTATATTTGCTTTAATATCGTATATAAGAGGAACAAGAAATCTAGTGAGAAAAAAAAAAACACCAAAGTTAAAAAAAAAAAAAAAAGCCCATTACAAACTACTCCATTTTTTTCTTTTAAAAAATCACTAATGTGAATCTCTTAAATATATATAGCTTCCTCTTTATTCGGTCAGTATCTCCTGAAGGAACACGCTTGTCACTTTGGTCCATAATTTTGTGACACATTTATTCTATGACCTAAACAGTGACTAAAGTGTATATAGTCCTCTACAATGACAGATACAAATCAGAACCCCCCTGTTAAGAACCTGACCAAACTTCTGGTGTAATGTTTCTTTTCGGGCAATAGCTGCAACTGTACATGTCATTGCATTTTCACCATGTTTTGACAATGGCTCCCCTTAATTTTGGTGCACATCCACCTTAAGCAACTATCAGTGTATTTTTCTAAATCAGCAATCAAAAAAACATCAAAAATCAGATTTTTGCATGTAACAACAAGTACACGGTACCTAAGACCAGAATCAACCTTATAAGGACAGAATCAGAGATTTTTAGTCTTCTGTCCTTACGGACATACTACAACACGTATTGAATGGAGAATCGTATCTTGGAAACACTGCCGTTTTCTTTCCTTTTCTGTCAATTCTACAGCTGGAAAATGTAACTTATTCTACAGACTTATCCTTCACTTTGACCTACTTCCTCGAAAATTTCAAATATTTTTCAATCACTGATAGTGTCCTTTAACGGAACTTGCTACGTCACTTTGGGCCATAATTTGCGACACTATTGCAGATCAAAGGTAACCCGCTAAGAACTTCACCCAAACTGATGCAAGATGCAAAAAAACCATGCAAGATCTGTCCATTTAAGCAGTGGCTTTTGTGGGCTTGTTGGATTGGTTATATCTTTTCTGTCTTTTTTTAGACCAATGTTATTTTACAGAATCAGGATTTCATAGGCCCATTATTGGCAACTTTTCTTTTAAAATATATAAATCCTGAAATACGCACTTGAACGATTTTGACCAAAACCATATCTCTTACATAGGTATCTCCCTGCCGCAAACACACAAAGTCATGAAGTACAAATCAACTTATTGGATTTTATACAGGAACTATAGAGGGTTTCATTGCGAAGGATTTTGGAACTGTGCTCCTAACGGTACCTGTCGTCACATTTGGTCCATTAATTATGACACTTTTATTGTCCTAGATAACCTAACTAAGTGTAATCTCAAAAATGGAGAAATGCAAATTAAAGGCTTTCTGGTCAGAACCTCACCCACACTTAAGCAAGATATTAAAAAAATTGTTATTCCTGAACCATAAACTGCAAATCAAGTTTTTTAAGATATTGACTGGTTTCTCCTGGATTCCCTTTTCCTAGACTACATACTTGTACACAATGACCCCACAAAAACCATCAATAGATCCAATAAGTTATAGCAACAAAACTTTTCATTTTATTATAAGGTGCATTTCAACAATCCTAGCACCTTATTTTGTTTTAACAATTCTACTAGACTCCACTGATAAAAGCTTATTCCAAATTTCAGTTGATCTGACACTCGCGTTTTTGAATGTTTGGCAAACGTTTGCAATAACACTGCCCCTTCTGTGTTGTAATTATCTGGTCAAGTTTACGGACAAACTCAATACAAATTACAAATTTCTGTCATAAAGAGTAGATATCGATTTGAAACATAAGATTTTGGCACATAATAACATACTTAGATCAACGGATTAGATTGTATATAATCTCATTACAAAAAGTTTTCACCGTCGGGGTGACAAACTAAAATAGGACTATAAATAGAGCCATCAATCATGCCACGATCAAATGGGTTTTATCCCATTATTTAGCTAATCATTATTATGCCATGCCCAGTAGTCGCTTACAACGCCCAATGGGGGGGATGCAATCCTAGGCAAATTTGTCACGGTGTGTTTTTTTTTTCAAATATTCCTAACCATTCCAAACTACGGATGGCAAAAGGAATTAATTTGATTGTGATTTTGAAGCGGTAGTGAATTCATGAATTAAAGATTCAATTTACGAGGTTTGTTATTATGAACCAAATTTAATGGCAACAGTCTAGAGGCTAACCGCCTCTGACGAGCATTTTGACGGTTAAACATGCAATTTTTCCTTGTATTGTACACAATAGAAAAGGGTAAGTTTCGTGTGAATTGAATGTCACAAATGAACTAATAATATGGTTTCTATGAATGTAAGTACCATGTCAGGAAAATAATTATTTTCATTTCATAGTAGAGTAAGTATTACCCTTTATTATAAAGTAGGTTGAAATATTCAAATACGAGACAGTAGAGAGCATTATGTGAAAATCTAGAGACAATACTAGGACGTCATGTTCAGCAGCTCATGTAGTCTGTGTACACGTGCATGGAAGATGTCCTATCAATAATTGTAATGTCACTTTTTTTTAGGTAAGTCGGGGGACGAGGCGTAGATCAGAACTGCCCCTTAAGTTCAACCTTGGAATGCACATCAACCATGTGGATAGTTTGCATAGCTCAAACTGCCAATCTGATCCTGATCATCACTATTTCTATGTCTATGTGGATATCCTAATACGCTATTTAATTAGAGATAAAGTTCATCGTTTTGGGACCGGTACGCTCTCTTTACGACGAATTGACACCAAGGCGATACCATTCTTTTAAGTGGAAGAACGAGGCGGAGGCCTGAGTTCTTCCACGCAAAAGAATGGTCCCGTTTTTCACTTCGTCGTAAAGAGAGTAGGCCCTACCGTTTCTCCCAAAATCATACCTTTATTCTCATTCTTAAACAGCTTTACAATTTATATCATCTTTACCCAATTTTCCGCAATACTTTATGGCTTAAAAATTAAACAAGAAAGGACTGCCATGCCACCAATCAGTGACAACAATCGAAGAACCCGTTGAACACAACGTTCATACACAACGAAACGCAATGTTTGGAGACGCGTGAGAACGTAGCAAACGCACGTATGACGTGATCGCTTCAACCTCCAAATACGTCAATATGTGGCGCGTACTACTACCTGGGTTCAATTGGTCGAATTGAACCCTGGCATCAGCCAATGAAATTGCCTTACATCTCACAGCTGCTATAAGATGTAGCCACAAATTTGCGCACCCACTTTAATATGCTCCCAGTTGAATTCGAGCAGCCTTGATGAATAAAGTACCATGTATCACGTTCACTTTATTTGTGCACTTTAAGAATCTAATATAGAAGGAATACTGAGTAGCTGGGCCGGCCAAAACAGCAAGCAGCAAAGGCCATGCGTGGACTTCCTTGTTTTGTTATTGTGAGTTTGAGACAAGATCTGTAAAGAAAATGTGAATGAATTTAGTATATTACTGAGGAAAACTACGTACTTTAATCCCAATCTAAATGGTACATGAAAAAGATTTGGCTCTTAGATGAAGGCCCAAGAGAGAAAACTAATTTGTGCGACTTTAATCAATGTGTTTCAATTATGGTTTACTATGACTTATATGATTGTATTTATAAGTTAGCAGAAGATAGGGACTCCACATCCAGTGAACAGTCCAAAGAAACGTACAGTACGTATATACGTCCATATACTCATGAATTTCCCACAATGCAATGCACATTTTTCCCAAGAAATGCATTAGGTTTTAACACTTCACCCCGGGACAGTTTATTTTTATTACAGTTCTGAAGCTGCATTCTTCACTACATAGAGTTTTAAAAAAGCTTATCAACAAAATTCTGTGCATATTTTTTTTATATCTTTGTTTTTCAAATAAGATATTAATAGAAAATTGATATGACATATCATCAGTGACATTTTTTCACTAAGTAGATTTAGACACATGAAATCAAAATTTTGACACAGAGAATTTGTTCATAATGTTGTTTGGCATTAGTTCTGAAATTTGTATCCTTTCTCATCTCAAAACTGATAATCCCGAGAGGATTTTATAGAATTCTTTTGTATTTCTTTATAATATGGTAACGTAAAAATGCACTTGTACGTATACACGTACAAGTTACTGCTACTGTAATTTCATGTACCATATTGGGATAAACATTCTTTTTCTTCATGGTCTTCATCTAAAGATGCTGACTTCCACCCTACATGCATTGATTTTCATTCACTAACAAGAAATTTTGCCTCCTCTAAGAGGAGATGGAATAGTCTAATCGCCGGTCTGGACCTGCATGCATTTTATGAATCTACAATAGGAGGTAGTGATGAACTGATGGATAAAATACAACTATTTAGTAGTAGAGGTGGGCTATACAGGGGGATAAAAATGATATTTCAGATAATTTTGTCCTAACTCTTATTTGATGCAGCTTTATCCCCTGAGCATTTTGACACCAAATTTGTCGAAATCGGTCAAAAAATGAGAAGGTGCCGCCCAAAAACGTGATTTAAGGGGGGTCTGAGGAGGGTCTGAAAAGATAAATTTGTCAATTACTGTAATTATATATGACATTTTAGCCATGTTGGTGTCTAAACATATGTATTTGAGGTCAAAGAATCCATTTGTTAATTGTCCAGCAGTGTCAGATCTACCGCGTTCGTAAAAATGGCCATTTTTGGTCAAATTCAGCTATGAGGGCGCTTTTGCCATTAAAAGGTAGATGCGTTTTCTGATTGCAATCATTGAAAACTTATCCTAAAGGTAATAATTGATAATACCTACTCCAAAAATTGAGCTCTTTAAACTAAACGGTTTTGCTGTGGCAGCCAGTTAATTTGAATAGACCGTATTCAATAGCCAGCCATGTTGGTGGACAAGATAGACGCATTCCAGTACTACAATACATTCACCTAGTACCTGTCAATGATCCCTGTGCAATCGCTAAACATGGATCGATTGACAGCTTAATGTATTGTAGTCCTGGAATGTATGCATCTTGTCCACCAACATGTCTGGTGGCTGACGTCATATTGAATACGGTCTATACATCATTACGCAATTTTGTGCCATAAGTTTGTGTGTAGGTCAACAAACTTTTTCCCCTCTATATTTTCAATAGAGACATTGCCAAATTATAAAAATTGGCACCGTGACCAACGAAAAAGAGCTATGTGCTGAAAATTTCAGAATATGCTTTAATGCGGCTTATCTTCAATTCTGCATAGAAAAATATCTCAAAATGGGTAAGGTTAGGGCGTGGCCAGCAAAGCGCCCTCGTAGCTTAATTTTACGTAAAATGTCTAATTTTATGAAAACGAAAAATCAAAACCTGACAAAATTCATCAAAATGGATTGATTGACCTCAAAAACATCAGAATTAATTCTAACTTTGCTAATGTAATTCCAGTAACTGACACATTTATCATTTTCAGGCCCCTCCCCCTCAAATTTGGATTTTTGGGCGGCACCTTCTCATTTTTTGGCCGATTTTGACAAAATTATCTTAAACATCATCATTTTATAGCCCACCCCTATTAGTAGTTAATTTGTGGAAGGTACTGATTTCTATTGATTCCACTCTCCTACATACCTCCTATGCAGTTTCCCCAGGCTAGCAGAGTAAGTCCAAGTGAAGCAGTGCTCAAACCAAACTCCTCACCAATCATCTAAGAAAACAATTCACAAATAAATAAACAATGAAGAAAGTGTCTCTGTACTGAGAAGCCTGCCAAATCTAAAACATGCAAGTCATGGGGAGAAGCCAATGATATCATCATGTACCTTTAAATGCACACTCATTACAGCAAATTAAAGGTGCGTGTTCCGATCGTCTTTCGGACCCCCCTGTTTACCCGGAAGTAGCATCGATTTTGATATCAGATGAAAGGCCGTATTTTTCTCATTGTTGTCCTGAAATTTGAGCCCTGAAGTCTATTTCATTCACACGATATAAACAAAAAACTGCCGTTTTAGTGGTTAACCATGAATATTAAGCTCAGTATTGAATAGGGCTTTGCAATGTGCATTATTGCTTCTACCATCAAAACTGCAAGTTTGTTTCCCACGGTACTTGATGGGGCGTATGTGCAAGTGCCAGGCTCTCATATTAAATAGAGAACACAATAGACATAAATTGGAACAAGCACCTTTAAAGGTGCAACAGAAGATTAACAGGTGTCCCTAAAAAATGTGAAAATTCTGATTTTGGCACTGGTGTAAAGCTTTCTAACAAAAATATCCACATATGAAAGGATTAAACTGAGAACTGTTTTCTTTGGTACCAAAATATTGTGAAATTTCTAATTTCCTATAGCAGCAAATAGGAAATTCAGCCTATGAAATATAAGCATATACAAATCACCTTTTGTTTCATTTTAAGTTATTTCTGTAACCAAATTAAAAGGTAGAGAATCTATTGAGTGTCTAATATGTATGAAATCACTACATAGAAAATATGGATGACTTGAAATCTCTCTTTGCACCTTTAAAGTAAGAGTAATTATTTTATTTTTTTTTTAAAAGTACTTTGTTTTTTACCAGAATCTATTCCTCACTTCTAGTAACTGCAATATTAGCATTGTAATTAAGTGTGAGTGCACTGAACATTGCAGTTGTGCAGAGGTTTATTCGGTAGAATATACATGTGTATTAGAACAAGTGATCCCAGGCCTCTGGCAAGTGAACTCTAAATGACCCGACCTTTATCCTTAAACATCTCAAGTGATGTAGCATTGCTAAAGTTTAGTGAATACCCATTATTTCAGTATTCCCAGTGGCATAACCTGCAGACCTTGCAAATGGGGGGGGGGGGCGACAGACAGAATGATGTGAGGCATTCTGAGGGGGCAACTTTGGCCTTTTCATGGAATATCTACAATAGCAGTTCATTTAGGGGGGTGCTGGTGGAGGAGGGGCACAGGTTCTGAGCAGGGGCAATTGCCCCCCCCCCCCAGAGCTCGAATTACTTGGGTGCAAACATGCACCAAATGCACCGTAACCTTTTTCTGTGGCATGTAAAGTTGTGTACAATGTGTCATGCTAATGTATAGAATACTCAAGCATTTCCTTTATATCCCCGCCACTGCATTTACCCGCCTACACACATGAGGAACAGAAAAACAACCCCTCAAAATAAAAACTGAACAAGTTATACAAATCTGATTAGCTTCTGTATTAATAGGTTACACAGGGAAATTCACACGCTTTCTTTGAAGGCATTGCCTATGAACGTGTGACCCAATCAGGCCTCAAAAGTTATAACAGTTATGATCAGGAGCCACTTTGTAAGAGCTTATAAGGTTTTCCATGCAGCTATGTGTGAACAAATGTGCATTGCCATTGATTGGGCATGTAAGTTTTCAGCTTGCATGCACAAAATGCATGTAGATTTATTTTGTACATTCGAGGTCTGCCCAGTGGCGTAGCCAGTGGGGGCAAAGGGGGGGGGCAGAGTTTGCCCCCTCTGAAAACTTTTTGAGGGGAATCGGGAATAAAACACGAGATTTATTTTGTTAAATCAGCCCCTGTTCGGATTCTTTTGCCCTTGCGACCGGGAAATTTTGCTTGTGATCGGGGAGGACTCTTGTTGCACCTACCGGGAAATGCCCCTCAGAACAACCGGGATGGCTACGCGCTTGGTCGGACCCCCCATCCCCCAATGGTACACCACTTGAGTCTTCCTGAAATTACTATACGTTTTACAGGTACTCCAGAATAGAGTTTTTCTAACTTCGTACATTAATTTGTCTTTCGTAACCCCCATTGAAGAAATCTGGGCCTTTGTATTTTAAAACAATATCTCAAATGACACGGAGGTGACCTTTGAATGCAACCATGAATTATTTGGTGAATTTTGGGGGAAATACCATCCCGCATTATAAGGTACAAGCCCAAATGTGGTAGTATTACTGTTACATTTTTGAACAACTTGCATTTACGGAAATTGTGTTGGTAAAATTATTTGCTCAAGGTGGGGAAATGTCGTTTACAGACAACAATAAATTCTTTAATTGTCTTCCCAAAGTAACCAAATTTGCACAGAGATTAGGCACAATTAATCTACTTAAGCCGACGATTACAAGCGTGATATAAATCCCCAATTTTTTTTAGGTAAGTTCGGGGAGGGGGTGAGGCTGTGGGATCCTAAAATGCCACTTAAATACTGTATACCATGGGGATCACAACACCATCCCAGCAAGTTGTGCGCATTATTGGTGCCTTTCTTATCCCGACATAACAATAATTAGGTTGATATTCATCTATTTACCCTAATTATCACATGTGTAAACATAACGAATGAAGAATTTACTATTTATTCTTCCAACAAATAAAACACTGCATCATCAATAAGAGTTAACATTCCTTAATAGTAAAATTGACTATTTCATTGCCAAAGTGTAGATACATAAACAGTACAGCAAAAGCTAAAATATGGGAAACAACCTGAGGGGAGGAAAAAAATAGAGTTATATAGAGGTAACAACTCCACAGCCATGCATGATCCAGGACCCAAGGAAAATTGTTATCCATAGGCCGTAGTAAATCCCTGGGTTAGTGATCATACCCCCAATTTTTGACAAAAAGTGGAATTTTACCATAATACAATCTTGCAGTAATTTGTGCAGATTTGGTTTCCGCACCCCAATTCAATGGGTGCATAAGCATGACCAAATTGGTCAATATCGCTGCATTAAGATTTTAAACACTGAAATGGGCAGGTTGGACAGAGAGGGGGAAAGAAAGTTATAGTTACAAAGCCTATATCTCTTACATAGCTGCCAATATTAAAAAGTGTTCCAAGGACTTACAAACAAGATTGTAGTCGATTAATGGTAAATTCCCATGCATTTCCACACATTTGTTATGATTGAAATTTAAAGGTGCAACGAGAGATTTTCACAAAACAGGTGTCCCTAAAAACTGTGAAAAATCTAATTTTGCACTAAGGTAAAGCTTTCTATCAGAAATGTCCCCATGTGAAAGATTAAGCTGCGAAAAACATATTCTTTGGTACAAAAAGTGTGCAAGTTCTTAATTTCGTATAGGAGCAAATACACAATTCAGCCTATGTTTTAGATGGAAATATTTAGCGAATGTGAAAATAGACATTTGTTTCCACTTTCAAGGCATTTCTGTGCCAAGAAAGGTGTAAGAAATCTCTTGGGGGTCTATCTATATGTAATAAATCATTAATATGACACAATTAGGGGTTGCCCCAAACTTTCTCGTTGCACCTTTAAAGTTTAATGATTTTAGGTCCTAGATATCAGAAAAATTTAGGGCATACACATGCATATTTTACTAACTAAACAGAGATTCGTCAGCAAAAAACCTGTTTCATAAATTTTCATCAACACCATCCCCCAATGTCAAGAACAAATTACGCCACTGGTTTATCATCAACAAGTTGCCATTACAAAATTACACAAGTACAATACATATTTTGAAGAATTTAAAGGTCCATGCCCGATCGCTAATTAGCCTCGTCCCCCAGGAGCCCCAGATTTTACCGAAGTGGTCAACCATTTTGGTATCAGGAGGAAGCTACTATTTTCACATTTACCCTGTGTGAAATATTAGAGCCAAAGGATGTTTGGTTGGAAGTTATGAGCGGAAAAGGTGACCCATTTTGGTGACCAATATAATTTTACACAGTAATTAGGGGCTTACAAAATCACGTTTTTAGCTCTCACATCAAAACGGGTTTGATTATCGGACACGCGAACTTTACAGATGGGGATATCTTTGGTGACCAGTGGCGGAACCAGACCTTTACAAATGGGGGGCTGAAGGGGGTTGCCAAGATCTTTTGTGATGGGGCAAATTTGGTACTTCTCCATGACACTGTACAAAAGGTTCAGTTCATTTGGGGTGGGCGGAGCGGAGAAGGAGGGGCGGACGGGGGGGGCAAGGGTTTTGTTTGGGGGGCTCTCGCCCCCCCCCCCTTTTGTGACCCCCCCCCCCCCCCCCGATGGTTACGCCATGGGGGAAGGCCACAATCTATCAAGAATGAAAACTTCATATTCTTAAATCGGGCCCACCCTCTTAAGCAGTGGCAACACAAATATTCAGTGGTGCACGACGTTGACGCCCAAGTTTCTGCAAAATTACAATGTTCTAAAGCATCTTCATAAGAAGTAAATTGAAGGCTCCAACCAAAACCCACAATTTGTTTTTTTCTGCAGTCTCTTTGACTTACTCATCAATGGAACTAATGTTGCTCATCAAGACCCAGGACATCCCGGAACGCACACATAAAATTAAAGGTCTAATGTAACCAATATTGGTTTTCAGACAAATTACGAGTGACAACCCAAACCATTTAAAAGGGTCTTCATAAATGACATCAGCAAAGGTCATTGCGTGCAATATGTTCTAACTTGACCTTTGACTTGAATTAAATCCAATGCACTAAAGGCACTATAGTTGATTTGCTAAAGCAGAAAAATGCAAAAATCATCAAAAATCTGATGGCTGCACAATGGTTAACAAGCACGGGTATCCTAACATACACTGCAAATGAGAAGATCCTAGAAGCCTAACCTCATAATCAACAAATTGATAATTTTAGGAATTACGCAGTACGGACAAGTACTACAAGCGTAATATCAATTAAGAACTCGTATCTTGCGAACACTGCCGTTTTTCTTCTTTTCGATCAATTCTACAGGTGGAAAAAGTAACTTGTGAGAATGCTACAGACTTTATCCTCCTTTTAAGCCTATTCCTGCAAATTTCAAAGATTTTGACATTTCTGACAAATCACGGATTAGTGTCTGAACTGTGTAACACTGGTCTTTTTGCATTACATTCCCTGGATATCTTTATCCCTATTTACTCAAGTGTCCTTATTGTTGAGGGTATGTTATTTAGGGTAAACTATATCTCTGTTCTTCCAATGGCCTAGACTATTCATTGGAGAGACAAATTGAAGAAAAAGAAATTTCATCTTTGTGAAAGGCAGTGTGCTTTATTTAAGACAACTTACAAACATGGTACACTGGTGGTTCATCACTTTTAGATGTGAAAAAACACAAACAACTGATAGTAGACACACACTGGAAGTATCAATTCCATACTAAAAACTGCCTGATATACTAAAAAATCCAGCTGCACAGACACACAAAACAACTCAAGAAAATTAGGAATTTATTACCAGAATAAAGCGATTGTTTTCAGCTTTTGCTGTATATATATCATGCCATATCACAGGACACCGGGCATTCTTTTATGTAACCTGGCGGTGGCAGCCAAAAAGCCTCATTCATTATAGAATCCACCCAAAATGTCAAAGAAATTACATTGAAATACTGAGTCAACCACAACCAATGGGGTGCTTTGATGTTGGTCCGGTCATGGGTGTTCCCATGACTACAGACGACCTCGTCCTCGTTCGTCATTAATATTTAACAAAAAATCAGAAATCACCTTTTCAAGTGGAGTTGATTCTTCAACTCCAATAGTTTTGGAATTTGGGAATAAGAAATATTACAGTACATACAGATAGGCCTAATATATATTTATGTGCCTATACAGGCCAGCCTCTAAGCGACAGAACAAACTGCTGACATAAAAGGAAATATTCCTTGAAAACATAAAAAAATCAGAATTTTTCGTCAAGTCAAGATTCGCTTCTTTTATGTGTGAAACCAATGACAAACGTCTGAAATCAGGATTCTTGGCCACCCTCCCGTGTAGAACATGAGGCTGTGAGTACCAAAATGCCCAGGACATACATAAGCTTACATACACACAGGAAAGGGCTCATGGACCACTGTAAAATTCCCACAGTGTGTAAAATTAACCAGTCCAGTGGTCTAAGGGGCATCCATGATGGCATTCATGGAAAAAAATTTTGACATGAAAAGGACCCTGCTGATGAAAACATTCCACGAGTTTGAAAAACAATTTGGATGTCACATTCTGTAAAAAACAGTAAAAACGGAAGAGTTCCAGGTGGAGGTGGCAGTGTGTGGCAATTTCTGGAACAGAAAAGCAAGGTGTTCACACTTCCCTGGCAGAATTTACAGGTATTAGGAATGTTTGGCGACACAAATCAAAAGCATTAAGACCGGGATTCAGGCATTGTAATTTAGGCTTGTAGTAAAGATATGACCCTGACAAGTGAAAGATGGATTAGCCGGGTATTAGCCCACATACAATAGCATGGTCTGTAAGCTCGTGATGACAATATGCTTTGTCAAGTTTCGGTACATGCTGGTAGTAATGTCAGAATCCTTGATCCAGAATTGCCAAACAAAACTGACACCTGCCATCGGAGCTCTTCCTGATTTACTGTTGAAGACTGTAAACATCCAACGTGTTTTCAAACTTGTGGAAGTCAATTTTTTCATGCCATTATGTTTGGGGTATTCCAGAACAGAGGCTGATCTCAAAGGGTATCTTTCAAACAGAAATCTGGTCTTGGGTTTTGGGTCTGCATTGCTTTAGTTTCTACTTTCATATAGGGTAATTTTTGAGGAACTTCAGGTTGTTAATTAACCAAGGATCGCGCATATGTTTTCTCAGAGTATTTCCTTGGGTGGCACAATATAATCAGAACAGTATAATGTTTTTGTATAGGTTTGTCTATTTATTACAATACTTGCAGGAGCAAAGAATCACTTCTCATCAATATTACTATGGAATTTTTTTTTTAATGGGATGGGGGATTACTATAACAGTGGAGTTTTTCTACACTAACATGACTAAGGCAACACACCATTTTTGGGCGGTGATTCTTTTATACATAGTGAAAAAATAATTGTGCATGAAAAACACAAAATTTAACCCTGACCTGGTTACTCAAACGTGAAGCAGTGATGTTCTGATCTGCATATGTTGGCTGTCTATGCTGAAAAAAAATTAAGGATTGTGAGAAGAAAAGAAATAGGGGGTTAGATATGAACGATTCGCGGTGACACATTTCCACCCCATTCCAAGGGATTTACACAGTTACGGTGGGTTTCCGGTTCGGTGATTTGTCTGAATATGACGACAGAAAAATAGGTTTCCGCATGAAAATCTTTAATATTCTACCTCATTTTTCAACAAATGCCTTCATTTTTTCACGATACAAAGTCGACAATAGATTAGGAAAAATCATCTGCGTCACAACTAAAGTAAACAGTTTAGGGTCAATTTGTGATTTTTTATGCACAATTTTTTATTCACTCGTATAATTGGCCAGATGTGGTGCAACCTCATGCAGGGGCATAAATAGGGGGTCACTTTGTTAGAGGGGCAATTTGCCCGGGTTTTGAGGCAGATTTTTCTGCGTTGGAGATAATTTTAAGCAAGATGTTACTGGTTGGAAGGGAGCAGGGCACAAAAAATGGGCGATTTTTTTAAAAGTGATGAGACAGCAGGTGTCACGATGGCAGGCTTTATTTGCTTTTCACATGAAAACAATGGGCAGCGCTGGAACACCTCCAGTTGGTAGAAAACGTTTGAAACACTCGTTTGGGGGGGCTCGTTAATATGTTGTTTCATTTTAAAATCTTGCAGAAAAGAAAATGTTGCTTAAAAAGTCTCTTCATACCTCAGGATGGTATAATTAAATTATAATTAAAAAAAAAAAAAAAAAAAAAAAAATAGAAAAGTGAAAAAAATCGTTGTGTAAATAATGAGTGGTTGACAAAATTAAGGAGGCCCACACTATTTTAAAGTTGACCAAAAATCATAAAGGACATTCTTATCTGTATAAAAAAGCTGTGCACGTGAAGCTGTATCTGTGTGGAGAAAGCGAAGACCATGGTTAGTTCATAGATTGCCAGTTTGAACTGAATTCCCCTATACTTTAACATGGCGAAAAACATCACTGATTTGCACTACAGACTGTGTGGGGAATCAAACAAAGAGCAAGACGCGTGTCTTTTGTGTTTGTGCAAATCCATGCCTTCTGAACCATCGTACACCAATTTCTACGGTTATCAATTGTGTCACTGACTGTGACCTCAGGACTGCTTATTTAAACATGATTTGCAAGGCCTTTTTCTCTTCCCGGTCCAAAACGCTCTAGGGTGGCAACCCTCCCCCCCCCCCCCCCCCACCCAGTAGCTACCTGACAACATGGGCTTTAAGGTCTACAGTGTTATATTGCAGCCCTAAAAACTCACCTTCAGTGATAAATACCTCAACATTACACACCTGTGATATTTGCAACATTCAAGAGTTTGTTCCCCAGTCTGAAGTTCTTGTGGATGTCCCACTTTTTGGCACTGTTAAAAACAGCAGCATCAGCCCATAAATTGTATTGGAATCTAGAAAATAAAGATATCAAACAGAATCAGGGAATCAGTCAGTTGCATAGCTAGGATTTTGATATGGGGCAGTGTTGCATCTGAACGGACAGAAAAATGGGTGGGGTCCAGGGCAAAGACCCGGTGTGATCCAGGGGGTGAAGCCCCGTGAAAAATTTGGGTTTTATATTATGCTTTAAAAGTCTTCTGAGGGCTAATTCTTGCATGATTTTCTAAAATTTACTCATTTGGACGCTGACCATTGAACTTCAAACTTATACTTTGTCGGCAATCCGGCCTGCAAGCTCCATGACCGGAATTCTTCAAGTGAACCGACAGGCTCATTTCAACCAATGAAATCAAATATTGGTCCCCGGGCAATGCCACTGGAATCAGTCAAAGGGTCGACATTGCCATCCAACTTTTATTGGATTAACACGCAAGTAGTGTGATTATTGTGTTGAAAGAGTTTGTGTGATCGAAAGCTCGGAAAGCAACTGGGCTTACTTATCGTAAATAACCATTTGAGTCAGGGGCGCCCAGGGGGTGGCAGGGAATGCAGCCACCCCCACCCCTAAGAGTTTCAAAATTTAGGAAAAACAGGTTTTATGCAATAAATTGCGCAAAAATTAGAGGTTTTAACCAAAATGAGTTGATTTTGTACTGTTTTGCCCCGATGTTTCGCCCCTCCTATGATTTTACCCTGGCGCCGCCCCTGATTTGAGTGAGTATTTGCACGCAACCGACCATTATTGACAAACTTAATGATCAGTGTTGTATTTCTGTGTAATATTTGTATTACGCAGGCTCTGGATGTCAACTTTTTCCTATGGTGCATCAGGAAAGCAATCATTGGTGGCGCAACATATTGTGAACTGCAAGAATTATTTCACATATTTAGAAATGTTAGATTCTTTACATTTCACCAATTAAAGTTAAATGGCCACTGATGGGCTGTAAGGTCCACAGAGTGAATCACAAAGGTGCAAGGGCAGCACCAGGTAAAATCATAGGAGGCGAAACTTACAAGTTAAAAAAAAACCATAATTTCACACAAGGTATTGCTTAAACCTCCTGTTATTCCTGAATTTTGTAACCCTCAGGGGCAACCTGCAAGCGTGGAGGTAAATCACACTCTATGGCCTATATTCTAATTATGTTTTTAACATCTGTGCAGCTATACAACTGTTTTGTGATGTCGGCAAGTTATTTTTAAACTGTAGTAAAAAACTCTAAATTTGTCATCTTATACCAAAATAACTTGCTGCCAGTGGCGGCACCACGGGGAGTTTTTTTTTTTTTTTTTTTTCCCTCCCCCGGCCGAAAAATGAGCGATTTTTGGCAAAATTTGGGGCCAAAAATCACATTTTGGGGAAATCAGTGATTTTGGACCAAAATTGGTAAAAAAATATCCAAAAATTTGATATTTTGCCCCCAGAATTTCACTTTTTCCCCTCCAAAATTTCACTTTTCCCCCAGAAAAAGAGGTCTGGCGCCGCCACTGGATGCTGCATTCACCTCTCTATATGAATTTGGAAAAATGTTACCTTTTTCACATTTTCAAGAATTGTCAATAATTTATGTCATTACTTATGAGTTAAATGGTTGTTTAGCTAAACCGTTTTTAAACATCTTTATAGAATATGGACCTATGTGATGAAAGTGATAAATATACCTTGATAATTGCAAAACATTTGGAAATGAAGGACTTCTGCTTCCAGTTTTGGGTATCAATCGGGTTAATACCATGCAGCAATCTTCGGATAGCAATGTTCTCTCCCTGGACTATCACCGTAGGCCTATTATCCTCTATCTGTGATGCGGATTCCACTAATATTCGATTCTCATCATCTGTTGAAAAGATACAAGATGGCACCTTGCTCAGATATTTGTGATTTGTACAGTGGAAACTTGTTATAACGAAGTTGTCAGGGACAGAGAAATTAGTTCTTGATATCAAAATTTCATTATATCAGGGTTGGAAAAACAAATAACAAAAGAAATGGCATGATATGTTGGGTATCATGGTTCAGTAAAAATACTTATAAATGTTTTTTCTTATATCAGATTTTTTCTTATATCAGATT
This sequence comes from Ophioderma brevispina, assembly GCA_023653785.1. Lineage (NCBI taxonomy): Eukaryota > Metazoa > Echinodermata > Ophiuroidea > Amphilepidida > Ophiodermatidae > Ophioderma > Ophioderma brevispina. Next base: position 28,185 of record JAMKCH010004509.1, read on the forward strand.
TTTTCTTATATCAGATTTTGTTATAATGAGGTTTTATTGTATATAGTATACACAGTGTTATCAGATTGCCCAATTAGGCAATAACAAGAACAAATATAAAAACACTGAAACAAACAAAGTTCGGAAGTAGAGAGCACCGATAATGAGAAAAAAATGCCATGTGGGATTTTTGAGATTGCTAATTAGGCCTACAGAGCCAGTATCTCAAAATTTTGCTACTGAAGAGGAAATAACTTTCTACACCCATTATAAAATGACCTCAAATTACCCGTAGATGATCTTTGATCTCATGCATAAAAGGCACTATCAGTGATCCATCAAAAAGATTCAAAATATTTAAAATCCAATACTCCTGCAAATTTCAAATATTTTAGTCTTAAAGTGAAGGGTAGGTCTGCAAGAGTTCTTTGCATAAAGATTTTGTAAAGAATTATTTGATCTCAATAAAAGGCACTATCAGTGATCCATCAAAAAGATTCAAAATATTTAAAATGCAATACCCCTGCAAATTTCAAATATTTTAGTCTTAAAGTGAAGGGTAGGTCTGTAAGAGTTCTTTGCATAAAGATTTTGTAAAAACATTGGTCAATGACATGTTTTATACAGATGAAGAAAAAACTAAATTTGATACATGAAGTATTTTGGAAACTAGAGTTCTTTGCATAAAAATATTGCACAAATGCAAAGTTCTAAAGACACTTTGCTCTTGCCTTGTCCACAATGTCATCAGATCAGTTCTAGTAGTGTCAAAACTTTATAGACATATTTCAAAATAGGCTTCGAGCTTGGCAAAAAAAAACAATGTATGCATGTTGTGTTAGTTCTTGATTCTTCTATATGCAGCTCTGAGCTTCCAGTTCGTTCGTTCGTGCAAGTCCAAAATCACAGTGGAAGATCTGTCTTTAACCAGCCGATAGTTTTCATCATCAAGTTTGATCAGGCCTGGAATTCCCCCTGGGGACCCGTAAACCTCACAGTCATCTATGATATGTGGCTAATGGTTTGTGGCTCGCACAATCGCAGCGCAGTTTGGTGAAGGTTCTACTTCCGATCTTGATCTCATCAACATGTGAACAAAACCTCACAATACCTCTGTTGTGGCACAGCAACCTCATCTTTCACATGTGCCTCGATCGACTTCCTGTAAATTGGCCGGAGGCAGAGCCTGATTTAGATTTACCCCTGAAATCAGCTTTCAACTAGCCATTCATGTACTGATTATCACTGAATTCACAAACTACTGACCACCCTTTGAGTTTGTGTAAAGTATTTACCATTTGAAAATGAATGAGGGAATACCACACCCGTGAAACCAAACTTGAAATGTCCATTTACATAATAATTAAGTTGATTTCAATTGGGGAAATTTTAAATCGAAAGAGACCTGCATGTTTTTTGTCAAGACTGATCAAGACTCTGCTTGTGCATTTTAAATGTTTGCATGGTTTTGTTCAAGATCATAAAGAAGAAATATTGCTGCCGTTTTATTGTTAAATTTATAAGAGAAACTTGAAATAATTTGAGATGCATTAATTCTTACCTTTGTCCTTTGTGGTTTGTATAAAATACCAAGTCCCATGACGGGGTGCATTGTTCAATGTGTGCATCAATCTTGGATACAATTCGAGACCGTCAACTGAGTGCCATAGACAAAGTGTTTTTTTACCTCTTTTCTCTAGATGATGGCCACTTTGTCATTTCAGCTTTGTTTTCAATGCCCTTTTCACCAGGTTGCAACAATATATTGTAGTTAACAAATACCCTCAAACTATTTTGATATGTCTACCCACTTTTGAGAAATTTGCAGACTAAAAAGTGTAAACTCTGTATGTTTTGTGCAATCTATATGAAAATGGCAGAAATGTGATGCCTCAAATCTCCTTATTACACCTTTAACTGATTAATCCCACTGGAATAGGGTAACAGATGGATCACCCTAAAAATCTATCATTTGCCTCCTGTCTTCACCTTATTTTCCTTATTATTTTCTTTGTGTTCACATCCACTATGAGTTACAATATCATCATCCCACCCAGGACACAGTTCAGTGTGTGCACTTGTACATACTTTGACTGAACTGACCTTGTGTGATTGGGTATCATATTCATACCCAAAACCAGGGAGTGTATTTCTAAATCCATGGTGATGAAAGCTACTGAACTGTGCCAAGGCATGTGAGATTTTACTAGCCTCCTAGTGATCAGGATCAATTTGCCATGCACATTTTTTTTTTTTGCTATACACACTATGAGTTAGCATATTGCTCATACCACCAAGGTACACATTCCGTGGGGGTTACGTGTCATACATTCATTTGAACTGACCTTCTGTGATCTGGGTATCATATATCATCCCAAACACCAGGGGGTGTATTGTAATAAATACCCTTGTGACGGAAGGTATACTGAACTGTGCACGGGAATGAGATTTTACTAGCTCTAGTGACACAATTTATGTCTACTTACTCCCCTCCTGTTCTGGTACAGACGAGTTCTTCTACATTGTGGGGTGCTCATCGATTTTCCTCCCAACATCTGCTCAAAGAGTACACAAATACATAGACAATATCGAGGCCAATGAACCTGAGAAAAAAGCTGATTATGATCAATCAGAGGGTGTCCCACAATGCAATCATTTGGGGAAATTTCACCTCAAAAGGTATGTGATCGACCATTTTCTGACATACTTTTCTGACAACCTATGAATTCGGAAACCTTAACGACCATAATGGAATAAAACCACATGGTTTAGTGGTTTATTCCGTGATATATTTCGCTGGCTCTGTTGCGGTATTGCGTGCGTGCGGCGTTTAAATAGATCCCAGGGAATAAAGATGGCAGCTTCCATGTTGTTGTACATTCGGGACATTTGTCGGAAGATTCTGGATTTTTTTCGCAAGGATATCCAATGACCAATGAAACCATCTGGTACGGTCTTATTTAGGGATTTTTCTTATATATGTGCCGCTAGATTATATGCCATAAATTCCTTAACCACGTATACCTGCAAGTACAAACAACCCAGGGCAATTAGATACAAAAAATAGGCCAGCTGAGGCGGTGGAGCTACACAGATGGAAACAAATAAGTCTTTAGCCGCTTCCTGAAAATAATGACTGACGTACTATTGCGAATTTTATAGGTCAAAGGTTCCAGAGACGTGGGGCATCAGCATGGAAAGGCATGTCACCGTATTTTCCTAATGGTTAACGTGGATGGTGAAAGGCCGTATGTTTGTCATCACCTGAACGGAGATTAGCCCTTCCAGGTGTATATTCAAAAACTCGGTAAGGTAGGAGCAGCAAGTTCATGAATTCCTTTATATACACAAGGAGGACCTTGAACTTAATCCTCTGATCTATTGAAGAGTTCTCAGGAGGGGCGCTGAAGGACGGAGTCGTGTCAGCCCAGAAAACTATCCTGGCAGCCCTATTTTGAACTTTCTGTACTGATTACGATCCTTAGCGGAAATACCGAGCATCAGTGAATTGGCGTAGTCCAAACGGGATAAGATGAGCGCCCGAACAAGATGATGGCAGCTGTTCGACTGTATGAAACAACGAATTCTGTGATATTTCTTAAATGAAAGTTAACAGTTTTAACAATGGTTCTTACCTGATCGCTCATTGACCTAGTAGATGTCAAAAATAACACCAATGTTCCTACTATTGGGTACTGATGATTACTTATCGCCAATTTTTCAGGCAAGCTTTGTCACTTTCTTTGCATTCCAGCCGATGCAGCGACAAAAGAAATTCAGAGTTCTCATTATCAGTTTCAAACCTATTCTCACCCATCCATATGCTAATATCTTTTATGCATGACGAACAGCCTCCCACAGCACGGTGTACCTTCATCGTCCCTTAGTGTCGAAAGGCAGATATAGCTGAATATCATCAGCATAGATGTGATAATCGCTGTTATGTTTACGAATGATGGAGCCAATATCAAAATATAGACGGAAAGAATAATGGCCCAACCACTGAGCCCTGTGGCATCAACGTCAAGGGAGATATTTAATCGGACGAAGCTTGTCTCGAGACATACACAACGTCTGTCGGCGCGTGCCGGCGTATGGAGTTTATGTGCCAATCCAGCGCTTTGCTGTTATATGAAAGGTAGTGGATAGCCGCCTTAAACAGATCGGTGGTCGACCGTGTAAAGGGGCTGAAAGGTCCAGTTTAAAACTACAGCAACCGCCTTATTGTTATCCAAGCTTTTCAAATGTCGTCTTAACGCGCAGCAAGCTGTTTCCGTGCTGTGATGCTTTCTATAACAGATGGTAATCCTCAATAATGCTCTTGGCACTGCGTATGATCATTTATCTCTGAACACACCAGTTTCTCCATAAGTTTAGATAGATAGCTGATTATTGGAACAGGACGGTAGTTCTTAAGAATGTTTTTATCCAACGTGCTTTTCTTAAGGGATGGGAGATACCACTAAGAAAAGGAAATAATACCACATGGGAGCTACCACTAATAAAGAGGAATAATTTTTGGGTACATCTAGCTGATTTAAATGGTTCAATGAAAACACTGATATATGCTTTTGTGTTTCAGCCTTAGCACCTCCATTGATAGAGTGCACTCAATTACTTGTCATGTGAGCATGTGAAAGTCATAAATATGCAATTCATTGGCATCACCATGGGGGGCAGGAGAGGACTTTCCCTCTTGTGGGGGATTCTTGCCCCCCCCCCCCCCCCCTTGGCCCTGGCGCCCTGTGGAGTTATTGATTCTGCACATGCGCCAATTTCAGTAAAAACAACATAGGCCTATACTGTACTAACAGACTTAATATTTGCTTCCTTCCCTCCCCCCCAAAAAAAATTATGTGGAAAAAAACTGGTTATACCACTGGCAATAGCTGCCATTGTGCAGAACTTTCCCATGCAACTTCTACTCTTATTCTAGTCTTTTGGTCAGTGCAGCATCCTTTAAATTATTCTTCCACATTAGTCCTCCAAAAAAATAATATAGAAGCCACTGACGAAAGGAAGAGAGAGAATATTGAAAGTTTGCCCTAATACTAGCATCCTACACACGGTTTAATCCATGGCACCATATGCCCTGGCCCTACAAACTCTGTGCACATACCAACTGACAACACCCCCAAAATAACATCTAACAGTATCGAACAAAAACCATTACTTAGTGAAAACTGTTTTATCACATTCAGTTATATCAGTTGTCATATTTGTCACTAATATTTTTTAAAAGTTGTTCAAAAAAAAAAGAGAGAATTTGCATAGGCTCTAACAGCTTTGCACCAAAATTAATGATTTCTATTTTCATGCTTATAGCAGCCACAATAATTTCCGAAGTGATGTAATACTATTCTGAATACCTTAAATTGGTAATGTAAAGCGATGTGTTATGCAAAAGGTATGTGCATGGCAACATTGAGACATCTTTAAGCTGTGGCCATTTTGGGTTATTGTATAGTATAGTATCGTTAGTATAGTATTTATTGTATCAAATTGCAGCACGAGGCTGATTACATGATTAAGGTGCCCAAGAGATTTCAAATAACGGGTGTCCGAAAAAATTGAAAATTCGATTTTGCACTGGTGTAAAGCTTTATATCAAAAATATCCCAATCTGTAAGGAGTAAGCTGAGACACGTTTTCCTTCTTTGGTATACAAATTGTGAAATTTCTAATTGTGTAGGAGCAAATAACGAAATTCAGCCTATGTTTCTATTGAATATAAGCACATACAAATCACCATTTGTTTTCATTTTAAGAATTATTTCCTGGTGACTAAAGAAAAGTAGGGAGTCTAATTAACATCTAATCTATATGAAATCACTACTAGTATCACAGAAAAATATGGATGCCCCTTGAAATCTCTCGTTGCAAACCTTTAAAATACAATCAAATTTTATTGCTTCGGCACATTACTTACTCCAAAACACACAAAAGATAATACATATAAAATTACTATAGTATACCAATCCCACCATACCACACCCAAACAACTAAGACATCCAAGTATTACATTCCTCCCTCCCAGCCTCCTGATCATCCCCACAATCCCCCCCCCCCCCCCCCTTACAACCCGACCACCACAAAATACATACAGTTTGAACAAAAACATTACTTAGTGGAAACACATTTAAAAAAGTGACCTGCAGACAAACAATGATTGAAATTATAATAAAAAATCAGTCTAAATTGCAACCTAAGTCTGAACAAAAATACAAATTTATAATTTTTATTAAGATAACTCCATTTATCTTCTCTTAGTCCAGTCAGTGGCTCTTAACCACTGGCCAAAGACTTGATATAATTGTATGTGTTGGATGGAAAGTTATGACAATATCACTTTTTGTACTTCCTGACAAATGACTTTTATAGAGTAGTAAGGTCTTTGTTTCACAACTTACTAGACCGCATAAGATGGAGTGAGTTATCTTTTCATGCAGCGATTTTGCATGTCCTATCGCGCATGCCGACTTTGTCTTATTACACCCTTGAATGTACCAGGCCCGTACGAGGGCAGGGCAGGTGCGGGGGGCCCCCCCCCCCCCCCCCCCCCCCCCAATTCTACAAAAGGGGCAAAAGGTCCACTTTTTGCTGCGAATTTTTTTTGATAAAAAGGTCCAAAATTTAGAAAAAAAATTGACAAAAAGCCCCTTTCGGTGATGAAATGTTCAAAAGTCCGCAGAAAATGTCCTTTTAGGGGGGTTAGGTCCACTTTAACAAAAAAAGGTCCCTTGTTCGAAAAAAGGTCCACTTTTTTTCGTAAAAACGGTCCACTTTTTCGAAGAGTCCCCGCACCCTTCAAAAAAATCAATGCCTGCGTACGGCCCTGAATGTACCACAATGCACCATTTAATCACCTGCCCAAAAATATAAATCATTCATACCTCTGGCCAGATCAGAGGGTGTTTTTGGAGTCAATCCCGCCACAATGTCGCGGTTTTGGGAAATTTCACATTCACCTCAATAAGTCCATGTGATCACAAAATCCTATTATTAACCAAACAAATAAAAAACACAACCCTGACTTTATGCTCATTTTCAGCCCCAAAGCATTAGTCGTAGGAATTTTTAGCATGATTATGAAATGTCTTGTGGTTCTTAACCTTTGGAATACTTTTATTATCCCTAAGTACTGCATGTGTTTAGTACAGTGAGTGAAATGAGTGAGTGATTATTAAATTTGAACGACAAAACTCAACACACTTGTGTCATATCGTGTCATTAACCTTAATATAAAAAAAACGACGCAATATTAAAAAACTTCATTTCAATTCAAATTACAATTTACAATTAAAAAGGATACACATCATACATGGGATGAACCCAGATCATATCACCTATCCTGTATAAAACAAGATAAACCAACTAATTGCCAAAGATACCTTAGAAAACTGCATCAATTAAAACAAGTTCAAACGATATACTGATAAATTTATAACTTATACACATCAGGACTGCTTGACAAAGTGTTCCTCACTCATCCATGTCAAGCAAAAAACGTCAACTTCAAATACAGATAATCGGACAATCACCAGAACATGCAACATGATATCCCATTTACAGACCAAATAATTGTCTCATACATGTACATTTTACAATGGCTCCAATACACTTGGCATTTATGCGCTCAAACTGATAGATTTTAATACATCATACCAATTAACAGTATAAAGAACTCTAATACATGCTACTAGTAACTATTACAACCTTAAAGTACAAAACCTAAATTTAAATACAACCCACTGCTGTTCCAATACAGACGAGTTGCCCCTTATGTCGCCTTTGACACATGTCAGGGGGACAGTGGCCTATTCTAAACCCCGGAACCCGCAGGTGCCCCTTTAGAGGTCGCCTTTTGACGACGACATGTGTTTATACAGTACGTATTGGTACATTGGCCTATGGCATAGGTATTGCTTCAAAACCCCCCTGGCCAGATGAAGTATGGCCACCACTGCTGCTGCCCCCCTCCCCCCCCCCCCCAAAAAAAAAGAAGTCTTGTGTCGCCACTGAAGACATACCTACTGCTTCGCCTAGTTTGATTTCTGCACGATAGTAGATCCAGAAGTCCAAAATCCAGCGCCAAGGTTGCACTACTATATCACTACAAAATGGCCTTTTCTATTTTTGACTGAGTTGGGTTGAGTGCAACAGAACCGGGCAACTACTGTGGTTATGAATATAGCAGGGCACCTAGGAATGTACAAAAAAAATTAATGGAACAATGTACCTGGTACATGGCCACATGCAATCTTGCACTAAGATTTTTAATGTTCCTTCCATGACTTGGGCACTGACAATGATTCCAAAACAACACAAGAAATGCAAAAAATGTGACAAAAATGAGTTTTTATTGCTCTCACATTGATAGAAATTTTCTGAAAAAAAATTGGATAATATTAACTGCCTATGGTCCACTAAAATACTGCATCTAACAGCCGACGTCAGACCAAATTTCCCTGTTAAAAAAATCGGGCCCTGTGAGTGTAATTGGCTTGCATTGGATAATCAAAATGTGACCAAAAGAGTTGTGTGTTTGGCTGAAACCGGAGAAATCAATAAATATGTTTCAGAAACATGGACAACACAGTGTTTAGATTGTGTATAAACTCTAAACAAACAATTTAAAAAGGCGAAGTACAAACCTTTCAATGAAAATTTATGTATTATTCAAATAACTTTGATGGTATTCACCTAAGATTTTTTTTCCCCCTCCCCCACATGTTTTGGGTGAGGGGAAATCACAGTACATATGTGTGGTTGGGGCTAGTGTAATGGTTAGTTTGCTGTCTAGGCATCCCTGGATTGGTGGGCAGCAGGAGCCTACCAGTGGTCACTTTCAAAGGTGCAAAGTTTTCCATTTGAGGCAGATTTCCTGGTTGGAGGTGGTTTTTGAGACAGATTTTCCTGGTTGGCCGGTGACAATTTCCTGGTGAACTGCAAAAGGGCTGATTTAGATCAATAATTCCAGCTCTTCTCTTCTTTCTCACGTTCGAAGCTCATCTGGTGTAAGAAATCTCCCCTGCCCCCACCCCCGCCTGTAACTACTGGTGTGCAAAAGACATTTTCACTAATCCACCTCTACCATACTTATATAACTGTAAACATTGGGACTAGGAAAAAACGATACAGTACCTTTTTGCAATTCCCTAAAAATTTTGGCCCATATTCCATAAACTTGTTAGCTAAACGCAATTTTAGAGCCACTTAAAATGGCGTTTAAGCAAAACGCGTTTAAATATTTTTACAACATTTGCTTACTCAACGGAAACTTTAAACACACTTCAACATCATGTTATTTAAAGACGCTAACTTGAGTGGATAAAGCCCCTATTGTGTTTGCGCACAAAATTTAATCATGGCCTTTCGTAGCGTTTAAGCTGCTACAACGAACTGGACGAGAAATGGGGATATGCACCATTGCCTGTGTCACTGGACATTGGCCTGAAGCCGAAAACAACACTAAAACACTTCTTACACATGCCCCGTACCTAGTTTAAATTTCGGCGCAATTTTGCACGAATTAAAATTTACTTTACCTTTAAACTTCCCTTTTCTGGAATTGCGTTTACTTAGCGATACGTTTATCTCACAATAACGTTCGCTTAGCTTACAATCGTGCTAAACCCTTTTTGGAATACGGGCTTTTATCTTTTGGGGGCACACTTAAGTCTTTTCTTTTGAAAATCAGACATTTTAGTGAATTTAGGAGTGCATTGTGCCCCTTTCTGGCTGCAAGCCTGATGCTCAGCTGCCCTCCCACAACCCCCCCCCCCGCCCCCCCACCCCACCTCACCCTTGAGAAGTCAACACCATAATTGTAATTATAGCTTACCAAGAGGGCCCCTATGAATCAGGTCTGTATCGCCATTCCTTGGAATCACACTGCACTGAAATTCAGGAGCTCCTCCATTGCCAGCTGGAATGTCACACCGTTGAAACAAGCTAGTCAAGGAAAAACATTGCGGCTCATAGACTTGAGAGGTATCCTGGGTGCACTCACACTCTACTTGCTATAACAACTAAATTATTGTCAGAGCTTGGCGATCAGACCATGAACATTGGGGGAATGTAACACTAATAATTAAAGCAATAACAGCACATTGTTTTTGAAAGAGTGCCCCCATTTTTCAAATTTGACATTTTAAGCACTGTTAGAGTGTTGGTAAGCGGATTTTTTATCCCTGGTTGTACTTTAAAGGTGCAACGAGAGATTTTTGAAGGAACAAAACCCAAATATTGTGTCAATAATAGTAATTTCATCAGTGTTCATAGAGATTTGAACACTCAATACATTTCTTATACCTTCTTATTTGGCTATACATAATGTCTTGCAAGAGAGAAAAAAGTGATTTTGATTCGCTTATTTCAATGTAAAACATGCTTGAATTCCGTATTTGCTCTAGATGAAATTATAAATTTACAATTTTTGTAACAAAGAAACATTTCCTTCTTCTCTCAGCTTAAGCCTTTTAGATGGGGACATTATTGATGAACAGCTTTAATCAGGGCAAAGTCAGTACTTTCGATTGTTTCAGTGGCACCTGATATGTGAAATCTCTTGTTGCACCTTTATAGCAGAGGCCGGAAACCCCAAATTAATGTCCGTCCATGTGAAATAATCCCAAAAAATAGTGCCACCGTGCACTAAAATGACCTTTAACTTGACTTTCCTTCCTGAACTGGACAGAACTATGATGAGCGTAGACAAAACCCCATAACACAAATGGCTATTTCCCAGCTCGTTTCATATTGAAGGATTTTTCAGCAGCCGTTAATTATTATTGGAGAGCGTCCGATATTAATTATGCTAAATACATACAAATTCCGTATTTGCAACACATAGAAAAGTTTTTGAGCTCACAGGTATTGGTTACTATCCATAACAAGGTAACTGTGCATAAGATCTCAAATACCGGAAATTTGGGGCGCTCTTCCAAACACTGTACTTTTCTTGCTTTAACAGTGTGTAGCGGGAGACGCCGGTTCCGCGACCCTCCGTCTATGGACCGGTTGCCTGGGTACGTTATAGTGGTACACCCTATGCTTCTTCCGGTTAAAACGACACACGTACTCGGTCATATGTAATATGCTTCACGATTCAAGTGTATTATCAACTACGTCAAACCTGACTGGTCCCATACAGGTGACAGCGTGGTAATGTACAGGATGATTGGTAGGGTACCTGTTGGTGTACATGGTCCTAATCAAGTTACAATTCTCAAATTATCTTAACTACGCTATTCTGTTCCTTACTCCATCATTTAATATAAAAAAAACTAATGTATGCCTGGCTTAGAACCTCTTCATACACAATCTTGGCAAACATTGCTTTTGGACACTCTCCTCCAAATAATCCCTAAGACAGATTAAAAATTTGTCCAGGGGTTCCCCTCTAAGGCACTGGCCGGCAATCGTAAATACAAACATATGACACCTGGGGTGCAAATGTTTGTATTTACACACATGTAGTTTTGATATCTTACACAACACATATGAAACACTTTTGGGCAGAGGTTTCCCCCCTCAAAAGGCACTGCCGGCAAATACCGTACATACAGCACCAACAAATATTAAACACCTGGTGCATATTGTTTTGTATTACACACATGTTGATATTACTTTGACACCTCATATTCATATACTAACATTTAAAAAGGAGACATCAGTGGATTCCAACACAGACACATTGCGTTCTTCGGACATTCGTCCCACACCGTATTCTTCGCCACCTGATATTCATCGTCCCATGATTACTCAACTCCATATGATGCCATT
>JAMKCH010004510.1:0-34233 GCA_023653785.1 Ophioderma brevispina
TATTATCTGAAAGCTTCTATAATGTGTGGTTAATAACCGCTAGAACACTTTGAATCATTTTGTGATGATAAATCTTTTTTCTGCATGATGCACACTTCTTGTCAGTGTATGTACAGACTCTCACAGGAAATGCAACAATATTAGCCTAAATCCAAGCTAAATTCAACCAAAAATGACAAAATAAAATTTTCAACATAATTGGTTGTGACCAAGTTTTTTAGTTACGATAGCTAAACTCAGCACATCAAAAAAAACGCCCAGCACGAAATGCATTATATCACACAGAGTTGGGAGGTAATCAAGGCTAAGCTTACTAAAACTTACGCACGGGAAAATGCCTTTTCTCGTGATTTCGCGCCAGCGCCCCCTCGCATATAACATGATCCTTAGATATCCAGAACACATCGTCAGGCATTGTTTGTCAGAAAGTTTATCCGTCGCATTATCAGGCACGGGTGTTTTTTTGTCAGAGTTCCAAAATGGCTTCCAAAATAGCGTGGGCTATAGCATGTTTGTAGTTGCTATGACCAGTTCGGGCCGACTGCCGGATCCGGCAATGTTGCCAGCAGCCGGCAGTAATATTGCCAGTTTCAGGCAACATCAAACAAGATCCCGGCAGAATTCTGAAACCTTAAAAAACGATTCTATTGGATGGGAATGGGACTTTTCTTTTTTGGGGGAAGTCATATTTTAACCCCTGACATGTATGTTTATGGTCGCCAACATTTTCACACCCGGACCAAAAGTTTCACCTTGGGAGGGGTTGTGTTAAATTGGAAAATTCCAAATTTTGCACTTTTTTACTTTTTATTCAAATTTTAGGTTCAAATCGTTTTTTTATATCACAAAATATTTTTTTATTCGAGTTACTTCATTAAAGCGAATCTTATTTGTTTCAATCACTCTCTATATCCTCCAAATCCCATATTTATAAATGAAACTTAACCCACTTTTAAATTACACGCGCTTCATGCATTGGGGAACAACACTTGCCGCTTCCGGCAACACCTTGCCGGCACGGCACATTGCCGGATCGGCAGGGAGTCGGTCCGAACTGATGACGAGTGTGACGTATTAACACATTAGTAGTGGCACGTTGTAATTTTGTATTAAGAGTATGGAACTTTGACCTCGGTAGGTCGAAAACAGCGTCCGCCGCCATTCGTTTGGGGTAGACCGTTTCATAGAGAAAGTCCCACTGTGCAATGATGTTTGCCAGTTCATTCGTCAAGCGCACTACTGCACCACGTCATACAACAACGCATTACGGAATCAATTGTATACCTCGTTGATCCTGGACTTCTATATGAAACGTCTACCGTTTCGTGTCTTATTGGTAATCAGCGAAATAAAGCGTGTTCGTGCCATCCTAAAGAAATATCCGGGAACAGTCCAGAGGCCTTGTTCGGGGGGGGGGGGGGCTAGGACATGCCAACCTATACTCTTTGTCCAAGTACCTTTTACAAGCTAGGCCGTACTTTAAAAGCTGATGCGCGTAATGTGATCGTCGTGCGATCTACTGCTAAGCCCCGCCCCTTCTGGATGGCGCGCGCGTACCTCCTTGTAAAAGGTACTTTGAAATTTCTAACAGCCAACGGCAATGCAAAACGGCATAAACCTCCTGGGTTTCAAAGACGGTACGTAGGGGCGCTCTTACGCATACGAACGGTTACAAACAGGCTTGACTAACATCTAGGCCTGGTCACCGAATCATTAAATCTAAATGACCGTTATTGGAAATTACACTATTTTGCAGCGGGCTTAATCCACTAACCCAAACGATTTTTGAAGCCAATAATTTGTTCTTAATTTATCATGATATATATCTTTGAACAAAGGTGTAAGAGATGAATTTTTTAATGTCACTGGGACCGAACTGTTGCCATAGTAAATGCACTTAGCATTTCCCCAAATACCGTGTTGGAATCCACAATGCCCAAATCGAACAGGATCGTGTCCTATCTACCCCCTGGCATTGTTCTAGTCCGTACGGCTGAGTGTTGGCAAATCGCTGTGAAATTGATGAGCGCGGACAACATTGCCTCAATTACTGTACAAAGCCTCCATTTACTTTGAGAAACATACCAACTTATCATGTCAATCATGAAACGTCACCATTAACATAACTATTACTAGTGCATTTCAGACACTTTTAAAAGCATTTTTTAGATGTCAGTGCAATAAAATAGTCATCCAAGATTGTTAGGATAACCAGGTCAGTGTTATATTAACCTCATTATAGAATATTAAATATACCTTAACCGAGGGTATGTCCATAACAAGACACCCTTTTATGAAAGACTTTTCTGACATGTTTATTTTTTCAGTATACAAGTGTTTATATCCTATATGGACTTAGCATAAATAGCACACCCTGCCCCTTTAAGTATGACCTAACAGAGGGAAGTAATTACAGCAAGGCACGATGAACAATCGACAATGAAAAATTTTCAGCTCTAAGCATATCTGTCTCGCCTGGATATTCGGCGCAGAAGAAGATGTGTAGTTGGCCTTGTACTAGGCAACGGCAATACACACACATTATCAACGGGAGTATAGTCTCGAGTGTGAAGTCAGTCGTTTTAGTTATTGTGGCTTTTTGACCCATTGCTTCAAGATTATTTCACCCGTGTTTTAGCGGGCTACCGATTATGGGAGGTCACATTTTTAAGGGGAAAGGCGCACATTTTCCCTGGTTTTAAATGAGAGTCACAAAAATAATAAAGAATTGAGATGATGAGTGGTGGTAATAGATTTTGTGTTCAATAAAATAGCCAAGAATACCAAAAATGGCATTCCATTGTCGGTTACATGCCGAGGTTACAGCCCGGGGTTACATATCTAAAACACCAATGCAGCTCCTGGGAGGGAGGTCATAAAATTGTTGAACATTACACATGGGGGGGGGGGGAGCACAATAATATAACCGAGGTACTTCCCCTTCCAAAGAAAAATAATTTTGTCCCTAATAATGCTGGCCTACGGATTCATTGTCACCACAAGGACTGCTCAGATCAGATTTGAAATTCTCATTTGTTTCAGTTCCTCAAGAAGGTACCAGTGTTTCTACAATAAAATAAGTGTTTTTAATTTGGAAATTTTTTAACAAGTGGCGAGCCCCCCCAATTTTGAATACAAGCAACTGAAGATGACGTTAGTGACCTAAATACACCTTTCTGACCAGTTGTCTTCTGCTCTGGCAGTAGGCCAACATGATTGATTGCCGCCGTGCGACCAGAATAAAGGAGGAAAATGTACACGCATTAAATTGTTTCTTAAGTTGGACAGCCTGGTGCTAATTTCACACAACCCAATGCTTTGCTGCCCCGCCATAACCAAAAGAAATACTTCAACAAAAAGGTTTACCACCTTCTTGGCCCCATTGTTGGTCAATATCGCCAACCACAATGTCCATTGTAATGAAAATGTGGTCCAGTATTTCAACGTTGCACCGAAGACACCCTTATTACAATCATGCATATAAGTGACCACAACACTCCGGGAAAGAAATGCGGTTTTCACTGATGGCAATAAATATGGCTATACCTTTGTATGCAAATTTTAAAAATGGAGAGATTTTTTATAATGGGTATTGTGTTGGCAATACTGATCGCAATGGGACAAGAAGGGTATCAAAATTTACGGAAGAAAACGAACATTGATTAATTTTATGTTTGCTGCAAGGACCCAATGGTTTACAACCTATGGGGGTATTTAGAATGCTGCGGTGCTATTTTTTGGGGGTCTTTATATAGGTTACACAGCCACTAACTCATTATACACAGTAGTCATGGGGGGAAATGGCAACTTTGAAACGTTCACATTTAAAACTCTCCAGAGAAAAACAAAAACATCACCCCACAAGTACAAGCTAAAACACCAAATAAACCAATTTTGAAATATGATGACCAGAATTTTTTAGTTACGAATTATCAAACTCGCCCGATGTCAGACGGCAACCAAGATTCTCTATAGTCGCCAAAGCTATGTAATTGCAACTTCGAGTGAAATTGATGACCGCAGAGTAAATTGCCTCAAATTCACTCTCCAAATTGCCGTTGATCGAAAACATACTCAGTCTACCATGTCAATCATGAAATTTCATACACTGTTTTAAATACACTAGTGCATTTTCAGACATTTTAAGCACTTTCCAGATTGCCATGCAGAAGAGTCAAGTCCACCCAAGAGGTTTGACCTTACGGGCAGCCCAGGTGATAACCTTGAGGCCTCCTCACAATGGTTTTTCCACTATCAGTTATGAATCAAACCCATACGGAGAAATCTTTGAAATCAACAGTGTACACATTTATTTGGTCAAATAAACCAGACAAAGTTAATATAAGACAATAATTGGAGACCAATGAGTCTCACTCAGGTCTAAAGATATGCCAGCATCGATCAATATTGAAGGATTGAATTGTCTTGGTTAAAAGGCTTTTAGATTCAAGGAATTAAAGGAAAATTAGGAAGAGTGTTTCCATAGGTGACCCACTTCTTTCTGACACACTTAGGAATTCGGAAATCTTAACGTAATAACACACGGTTTATGTAGTTTATTCCATTAAGGTTTTCGCATTCATAAGTGTGTCAGAAAGAAGGGGGGCACACCAAATTGAACGTTATTTGAACACAATTTAAAATTAAGGTGTTGGTATCATGAATTTTAAATGGGCTTCGAAAAATTTTCATACATTTGGATATATGTGCATTCATTTGTGCTGATAACAATCTGGAAATAAAAAAATATGGCTTATTTATTCGTTTTGGAGAAAAAAGAGAATTCAAAAAGGTAATTTTTGCTCAAATTGTAATTATTTACCACGCAACTCTATGGGAAAATGGTACCACCGATACTAAAGTACCCTAAAAAGATACAAGAAAGGGCCGATCGTTTTTCTGATTTTTCACTATTTTTTAGGTCTAAGTTTCATACTTGAAAATAAACCGAAATAACAAAATGGTGTCACCGTTTAGTTTTTCCTTGAAATCGTCCGAAAAGGTCTTTTAGAGGGAAATGTCCGTCTTCACTAGAGATGATGCGTCTCGCGTTATTTTCGCCTTATGTCCCGCAGCAAAACAAAAAAATGGGGGGTGCGGTTAAAGGTGAGACGCATAATTAATCAGGCGCGTTCTTAGACAAGTGCTAGCAAACAATCATAGTTCTACGCGATTTTTTACTAACCTTTCAAATGTTCGTGTAAACGCAGAGGGGGAATCGCTCATGATTTTTTTTTTGCGACGCTAAAATCGCAAACGAATGCACAATTGCTCATCTCCGAGTTTTATTAAGTCTGCTTTCGCGTACTCCTTAGAAAACCAATCATAATTAACGGCAGGATATTGTCACATGAACCCCGAGATAATTAAACATATATTTGTCAAAATGTTGGGTGTGAAGTGGCCTATGACCTTCCACAGCAGATGATGCTCTAAATGTTGTGAATAAGCTCTCACATTCTGATTGTCACAAGATAATGGTACAAATCTATATGGGATCAAAAGTGGAATTATTCGTATATTTATAGAGTGAACTTTGCATCGTAAGGGTAATGTTTTTTTTTTCCTCGTCTACCTGAGCCATTGGTTGTGACAACACATCCGAAGGGTTCCATCCCCATTATTTCATATTAATAAACACTAAGTTTGTGAGTTTGATACACAGATACCTTAGAGTGTCTTCCTTCTATGGTAATCAAAATAATTACAAACATTCCCCATTATGTCATAGCCTAGTTTGAACAATTTTACAACTTAGTTTTGCATATTTAGAGAGGCCAAAACCGCATGAAAAACTGATAACGCTATAATATTGTGTGGTGTATTTTCACCTATCATTTCCACACACAATATTGATCGTTTCTGAATGATGCAATGAGACTTGTTAGTGGTTTGCCTTTTGGCGACGCATGTAGAATATCTTTCAATTCTGTCTGGCAATAGCCTCCTGCAAACCTTAGGAGGAACCTTCAGACGATCAAGCTCGCCAAGAATGTGAATGAACCTGGTAGCCTTATCCCCCCCCCCACCAACACCCTTGAGGATCAGAAATTTCCACGGATCAACTTTGCTACCCACCCATGCCCTGAGTCACAGTATCCCATCGGTCACTCGCTGGATCAATGACAGATGATATGAGCAATGGTCATCCTCTACTTTTTGGACAGTTGTTTGTTTGTGAACAGCCCATCTAGCCACCAAAAAGCTGTGACCTTGATAGGAAAGCATGGGTCCACCTCAACAGACTCAGAACGGCGTTGGTCGTACAAGAACTTCCTTCACAAGATCGAGAGTAAAACTTTTCACCAACTGCGATTATGGAGAGCCACAAAACCATTAGCCACATCATTCATAGATGACTGTGAGGTCTACAAGACAAGTCACAAGATGAATTCCAGGCCTGACACCCTGGATGATGAACTATCAGCTGGTTAAGACGGATCTTCGACTGTGATTTTGGACTTGCACGGACGAACGAGCACCATTGTACACGGTGTGCCTCTAATAAAAGATTAGCAAGTGTATAGTTTTATAGGGCACTCGATTCATGCATTGACTCTTCACACAACCTTAGTTTCACGCTTTCCTCCGTTGTCGTCTATGGAGCCCGCGGATTATTCTACTTTCACGCGGTGTAGAAGTTTTAATAGTCCACCGAACTCATCGTCCCCACCTACAACATAAATAGGGGACAACGAATAATATTAAACAATGATTACACTAAAAATATTTTTTGGAGTTATAGGCTAAAAACAGAAAAATGCAATAAAAGGATCAATTTTCTCGTTGTACATGTCAAATTTAAAAATTACTCACGATTTGGATAAAAAAATGGTGCAAATATAGATGAGTTCAGAGGATAAAAATACGGAATATTAACCATCTTATATGGGGCTGTCCACAAACTGCTTACTTACCCAAGTAAGGGGGAAACAAGGTCAAGCCCCATTGATGCAATGGATGTTGACCTTTGGTGCCCCCCTACATTTACCCTGATTCAGTATAATTTGGTGATGATTTTTTTAAATATTAAAACATCCCCCGCTATTGGCTTTCATTAAAGGAATTTCATTTACTCATTCATCCTCCCAAATAGTGTCCTTTTCCTTCTCCCAGTTTGCTAATTTCATCCTCCAATGTTTTAGGTATTTGTTGCTTTATTTTGTATTTTTGTTTGTTTGCAATTTTTTTATAATAGAGAAAGATAGTAAAATACGCGAATAAAAATAAAGAAAAGGCCTGGAACTGTTTGAAAAAGAAAAATAATCACGGGATTTCGTAAAATGACATTTCTTGGTTAAAGTGCATGAACAAAAATAACAGTCAATTTGGTGATGGTCCATCCTCTGGTCAAATCATATGCTACTATCACTTTATCAAAGTAGCCTATCACTAGTGAAACTAGTAAGGTTATATTGATCCTTATCATCTAATAGCTAATGGATTGAGTGTGTTTTCAAAGTAGCCGTCGATGGAGGTACTCCATGTAATATCAACTCTAACACCAACTCGAAATAATTACTGTATATAGTCCACTCCATCTACAGTATGACCTTGACAAAAGTGCTACAGGAAGGTTTTTCTTGCTGTAAGTTATTTTACAAACCCTCCCGAACACTATTCAAAAAGTAAAATAAACGAAGCATGGCAAGACATGCTAATTTGCATAAACTATGTGTGCAATTTTTTGCCTATATTTTTGGTTTATTCTACATATATGAAAGGGACGACCGATTTAAGTAAATAAAGTTTTCATCTTGATAGAATGGGACTTCACCCTAAACCCATCTGTAAGTTTTGCACTGATATTTCAACCCGTTTTCATGTGAGAGCTAAAAACATTGAGTTTCTTAGCCCCTCTACTCTCTATGTGTAAAATTAATATCGCGAACCAAAATGGGGTACATTTTTGCTCCTAACATCAAACCATATCACGTTAGCCAAAGATTTCACAAGTAAAATGAGAAAATCGTACTTTCCTTCAAATACCACAATTTGACCACTTCTGGTTAAATCTTGGAGTATGGGACGATACTATTATTAGCGAGCAGGCCACGGCCCTTTAACTCGTGAGGTCTAGGACCCGAGACTTGAAGTCTAACGTTTTTGAGTTGGTACCGTGGGTAGTGAGATAGGTTGATGATTCTATTCCTCATCGACGGTCATGTATTTCATTCCGTCTCTTTGGCATTTAGATGTAGGATGACTTTATCTGCAGCATTCTCAAATGAGCTTCTGTAGTAGATCTTTCGCAGCACATATCACATCCCTGTTAGAGCTCGCAGTCAAGGTCTGTGCGATGCTGATTTTGGTGACGTCTAGAATGCTTGACCGCCTTTTATGCGGTGCTGTCCTAACTATTACCAAGGAAATACCCCTTTTAAAATGTCACATGCTCATTGACCCATTTTCTTCTCGCCTGCTATCCCATTTATACAATTGCATACAATTATCAATTTTAAGGAATTTGAACACCCAATTTCAAAATTTTCGAAGCCTACGTGCACAGTTTAAACAATTTATTATTCATGGCAGCAATAAATATAATTTCATGGCAAAATGGCAGTTGAACTCTAGAAAAGAGGCAGTCATATTTTAAACTTCAGGTTTTAACGTCATTGGCCCCGTCTTAAAAAGTTTCAACTTGTGTACTGAAGGACCCCGTATTTTGGGGTACATTTTATCTGAAAGGACATGGGGAAAAGATCCCGGGGAGGCGTGCGGATATCCAGGTGTGGTTGAAGAGAGACCGAAAAGGATCCAATTTTTCACCTTGCCGAGGCACATATACCCCACACTTCGCATAGGAGTGCCCCCCGACATTAGTTGACAATGGTTTGAATAAATACTGATAATTTTGCTGAAATAAAGATATCCCCCCTCCCTCTTGCAGTCTGAAAATCATCTCTTGAATGCAAATTAATTTTGGGCGGGAAAAAACTTTGCGCAATATTGAATAATGATCCACCCTGTTCCACTTTTATTCATGAAGTGCGAACACCTTGAAGGCATAGAATGCAAAGCATGTTCAAATACTAACAGAAATGGAAAATTCCCTAAACATGAATTTATGAGCTATATAGGCCTACCTTTGCGAAATATGGGCGTATACAAAAAAAAACATCCAGTCAATGTAAATGCAAATTAAGCTAATTAGTATGTCTGGCCAGGCTTCCCGTTTATACTTTTTGATATGTTGTTTGGGCGGTCTTACGGCTAGTTACAGCAAGAAAAACCTTCTGTAGCAAAATTTGTCCAGGTGTCCTAATTTTATTTCATAGATTGAGTGGACATTAAGACTGAAGATCCAAAGGTAATAACGTGTTTTGATGACCGCATTTATCCAACCTATCAATGTATTACAGTAAGATTCTTCACCAATTTTATTTCCATGTTTTTTTTCTGCATTTGTGCAAAAAACCAATGTTCCGGTAATTTTCGACCGCGTAACAAAATGTGTGCAAATGAGGTTTTGGAAGATTAGGTGTTTTTTAACAAAGTTGAACGATAAGTTAGGATCTGGATGCATGATGTTTAAATCTAAAACGCAATATCTTTTTTTAACGTTTACCCCCGTTTCAAAAGTACCTTATGCATGGCGAGAATAATAGACAAACACACAAAGCAAGCCAAATCAGAAATAACCAACCAAGTAACGATCCGACCGATCGACCGACCAACCGACCCACCGACCCTTACCGACCAACCAAAGTAAAGATAAAACCCCACAAAGCTATACTTCAATCAATAAATCAATCCAATCAAATCAGATATGCAGTCAAGCAAGCAAACAAACAAACAACTCTGCGAAGAAAATATGCACGTTTAAAGCCTGACTAATTCTGCAACACGACCTAAAGCAGTTAGTGCCCTACTTTGCGGAGAGAACGAAAGCGAGAGACGAGATGCATTAAGACATGGTGTCGTTTTTACGTAAATAAGACCTTTTTCGAATGCTCCATTGGGCGTAGCAACTAACTGACATTAACCATTTTTTTTTTTTGTTTTTTTTTTTTTTACCCCCAATTACTCGGAGATCACACGGGAAACTTATTTCCTTACAAAATAAAACTTATGAAAGCCAACAGAGGAAACATGTTCAACACATTATATGTTAGATGACCTTTAAGAAGCGGTTCTGATAGACACAAACAAAGGGGACATAATTATGTGTAGCATTTAAAACTTATCCAGGGTTAATATCTTATTCACATTTGAGCAGAGAAAGGCAATGCGTTGGACTTAGTTCATGTTTTTAAAAGCCAAAGGTTCTATAAATTAGGTTGGTGGAACGCGACGGTCCATTCAACTAATAAGTTGGCAGCTTTTGCTCCTTTCTGGACAACCGAACCATGATAATACCGTCCTTCACGTGCACTTAGAGTCAGTTTTAGCTAGAGAGGATACAAAAATCCTTTTCCATTAGCCTGGTTTGTGCTGCGTGTTGTGATAATAACCATCTGTCTCCGCGAGAAAATGGTTGAGATAGACAGGTGACACAGTGGGGCATATGACGATGATACAGGTTTAGTAGAGTTGGAATGCAAATGGTCAGAGTCCATGAATGAGGACAAAATCGATAGATTAAAAGAAATTAGGTGGTGAGAAATGTGAGGTCAGAACCTTCCGGACCCTCCCCCACTTATCTGGTAAAGTGCTATATCCATTAAGATGAAAGATAGCCCATTCAGATCCTAGCTGGAGTTCCTTTATTCACCCAAAATGAAAATGATTGGGAAACTTGCAAAGAGTCTTGCCGGTAGTGACATACTAAGTGCACCTACTCCACACCAGAAACCAAAAAAGTACGAGCCAATTCTGTATATGACTTCATCACTGAATACACCGTCCCATGACCAAACGGCTTTGATAACTATCTATCTAGCGTCCGCAGCCGAGATGCTGTTCACCATGCATTGTAGGCGAAAATATCCTGCCCGTCATTAAGGTGGGGATGTCAGATAGATCCTGTGGATGTATCGAGCATGCATCCACGTAGCTAAAAGGGGCGACGAGGACCGTTTGTGGATGGTAACCCTCCAACATGTGACGTGAGACTACTTGATCTAAATCGCACGATGACAGTGGCAGTCAAATCGGGCTCGACGTCGGCATAGAAATGAACGGAGGTTGTCCTATATCTGTGCTTGATATGTGCTCACTCAAGGATATGTTGTATCCCACAGAAGAACGTACGCGGGTTGGCATCCGGTCTACCTGTAGTCTTTCTTCCAGGTCCCGGCTCTCAGATCTAGGCCTATATAACCGAATACTCTCTACACAGCTATGAAGACTTCAGCTGGTTGAATTGGAGATACTATATTGTCATTAGTGGGTTTTTGCAGGCATCTAAGGTGTCCTTAGCGTGACAGGATGTCCTTGCTGTATGGCAACATAGGACATAGGCCCGGCGGGGTTAGGTACTTGAAGTCCCTACCTCTCTGAGTTGGGTACTGTTGCTAGGTGATGATTAGCTCATCATTCAACGGTCATCTTGGCAATTGGAGTAGGTCGACTGTATGCCAGCATTTTATCAGTGATGTTAGTAGATGTTGTATACCATCATATCAGATGGGCTGTTAGAGCTAGATAGCGTAGTCAAGGTCTGTGAGATTATGACTTTGGGAAGTCTAGAACGCTTGGTTCTGTGTCAAGACTCTGTCTGAAAATATAGATCTTGGGTAGACTATGTTTGCAAGGCATCTGAAAAACCTGCTTTGAAATGTCTGGAAAAATGCCACTAGTTATAGTATATAAGAAGTTAAGTTTTACCAAGGTAAATGCATTTGCACGACAGTAAATTTGATGGCCAATTTTGACATTGAGTCGTATCTCCATTATTAGGCGTACCGATGGACATCGTTGTTGTAATGCGGTGTTTAGAATATGCGGAGTTTGGGAGTTTGGTGATTTAACTAAAAAATTTAGGTGCAAATGACAGAATATTCACACGTTTAATGAATTTTAGGGATGTGGATTTGATGCATTAAGTATGTGCTTGTAATATCGTCATCAGGTTTTGTATTAATAGTACGGATGTCTGATTTTTATCTTGTGTACGAAATTAAGGGAAATAGTACTAAATACCAAAATCTTCAAAACATGCAAGGCAGAAGAACCTGCAAGCACTCATTCCTAATAATCGTAATTAGAAATTTTGCAATTTGACGTATGTTGCATAACAGAGACTTGGGGTGTATTACATAGTGACGGAATGTTGAACCCTCTTCAAAGAAGAAGTGTTACGTGATTCCCACCAAGGCTGTTAATACATTTGTTAGTATAGTAATATTCTCATCTTAAATTTATACTGACCGAAGCACAAAATATGTAATTTATTTATTAAATATCGATTTAGTAAGAACTTAATTATATTTACAGTTCCAATCAAAGCGTGAATCGCGGCAATCCACTTAACATCAGTCATTATGTAATAACCCAACTGAACAGATTCGCGATGCGATGACGGATGTTGGTTTGACGGATGTTCAGCAAACGCCGATCGCTGTTTTCCATAATAACGGATTGTGAATAACGCTTGTATAGGGGGAGCGAAAATTCAACATCGTCACTATTCCGAACATAAGTGGCGATTTGCGTATTTTTATTTTTTGGTGTGTGTATGTGACGGATATGATTTGGTTGGACTTGTCAATGATGAATATCATTATCAAGTAAGAATTCATGCATATTAGCTAAATAAATTTCCAGTTGTTTAATTTCGTTTCTTAATCGATTTGATTGTTTGAATAGTATGTGGGGATGTGTACAGACCCGCTAGAGTTGGCGATTTTCAAAGCGAGTTTCTCAGAAACAAAAATTTCGTTATTTGGTTTACCATCAGTCACTATGTATACACCGACGATATCATGTCTCTTTTATTAAGCAATATTAGCACATTTCTTTTTGAAGAGCGCCCCCAATATTTCAAAAATATGGAGATAAGGGTTTACACGATTGCCATGGTAACTGGGCTAGTAAACTATAACCTGTGAATGGTTTTAAGCTCGAAAATGTCTATCGTTGTCACACACGAAAGGATTCCTTGTACTAGAATAATTATTATCGGGATCCCCGTAATATCACGGCTGCCGGCATCATGGAAATGGCCTTCGAATGTTAAATAGCCGGGAAATAGGCCATGTACGTGGTCTACGCTATCCATTAGTGTTTTAATAGTTCAGGCAAAGCCAAGGTAGAGGTTATTTTCTCGACCCGGTGGCACTATTTCATATGGACGGACATAAACGATAGCATTTCCAGCTCTGCCGGTAAGTCCAATCTGGGATCCCCAATTTAATTACAAAATGCTTATTGGTGCTGATAATACGCATTAGATTCTCGTTCGCAGGGTATAGTTCTAGACAATTACCAACGTAACTGTGCAAAAAACACATTTTGAAAATTGGGGGCGCTCTTCAAAATATGTGCTAATAGTGCTTTAAAGCGACTTGACGCGAACCGTTGCCTATATACTGGAACGTCAAATATGACTATGTCTATTACAGGGTTGTCTCAAAAAAAATTGTGCTGTGATTATCAGGAGTTGAGCCCTCTTTGGGATCACTCAACAGTGACAATTTTGTCGCAGCGGTTCGAATAGTCATGATCTTCTTTCTCCTGCAAAAAAAAATAGAAAACTTCCATCAACTTATGCAAATATCGGCAGTTATGCAACGATCATGCCATGTCAATTTATGCCAATGGGATTTTACACAGTGAGGAGTGAGAGGAGAAAACTTGGGCTGAGAATTGTACTTATAGGTCTCTAACAATGATTTTATGAATCTTTATGACCAGGCAAAACAATCCAGAATGATTTTTTTCTACAAAATACAAGCCTATTCAATAATGCCTAAGTATATGACATTTCATTGATCCAATTTCACTTAAACTACCCCATACACACTTCATCTACCGCTCCAGGAATGTCCATCATGCTTTCCCCAACGTTGTTTTGCTGGTTACAATTCGGGGAAGGAAAGGGGAAAGAGGCGTCTTCAGTAGGGATTACTCTGCCAGTGTAGCTTAAGTGAAGTAGGGATCATGAAAGGTCATACAGGCAAGTCTCGTAATAGGGCTTGCGTTCATACCCTCAAATCCAAACGGACCACTTTTTTACTGGGTTCTTTGATGAAAAAGTTAATTTTTTATTAAGCTAGTTTAGATGAATTTGACAAAAGTTTTTTATGATGATGAAACGCACAAAAAAGCCCAAAAGGGCAACTTGGGAGAGGGTAGGTTCACTGGTACGCAAATATCTACAGAACCCCGCCCCGAAAACGTCCACTGTCAATATTTCACCCAAAATACATTCTGCATTATGGGACCTGTACCTGTACGATTGGTCACTATAACAATGCTCCAATTTTGCTGAAAAGCATTCCAAAATAGTTTATCTTGTCGCAAGAACTCACTATACATAGTTTATGTATACATTTATGTAAGAGGCTGGCTGATGAATGCTCAGACCAAGTTTTCTCCTCTCCACGCCTTAAACTGTGTAAATCCCATGGCCAGAAGTTGAAAAAGCACGATCTTACATAATTGCCGAAATTTGCATAAGTTGTTCGCGGAAGTTTCTAATTTTTGCAGAAAAGAGGATTACTGGTCCCTATGCTACCTGCTGACAACAGACATTTCACGGTTGAGTGATTCTAAAGATGCGAAAGTCCTGAGAATCACAGCACAATTTTTTTTGAGACACCCTGTAAGAGGAGATTCAGTGTTCTTCCAAAAATGCATTTCCTTCCAATACAATTTTTGCACTGTGCAAAAAGACTTGTCATTTGGGAGGGGGAGGGGGCACTATACATCTCTTTGTCCTATATTCCCAGGTAATATATTTTGCGCAGTGGGGGAATAGGTTGTGACGCTGACTCTGTATGGTAGTCTTCCACTAGGAGGGAGGGGGATGTATGGTCGTCAACTTACTCCCACTACCAAAGTCTTGTTTTTGCTTTGTGAGTCCCCATTCTGGTAGATAGCGCTCATTTTTGATCCAGATTGCAGTGCCATTCTCGATTTCCTTATTTGTCAGCCCAAGGATTGCAGCAGATTCCATAGTCTGGGTTGGTGGATCCTCTGGACCCCCTCTACTACTGGGAAGTATTTCAGCCCCATCCAGCTTTCGTGCTTCTTTGATAAGGTCCTCATATTTGCAATGCTTTCTGGTGGCTTGCTTGTGCCATATTCTCTCTCCGACTGTCAGTTCAATGACAACACTTCAATTCCTTTCAGGAGAATAGATGATGGGGCGTTTCCTTCATCTTATACCACAGTCCAGTCTTCACTGTTCTGGATACATTCCAGCTTCTGGTCTTCCAGCCAGAGTGCCTCTTGTCTGACTTGAGCTATGCCAGTTTTGATTTGCTTGTCTCCGCCTTTTTATGGTGGTCTTGCTCGAAGGATGGCTTCACTAGCTGATGGACAATCTCACGAGGCCTGTTGTCAGTCTCAGTTACCTCCCTGCCGTAAGGGGTACTGGCAACGGAATGTGCACGGCTCTGACGTGCTGTTTTGCTGGTTCCGGTCACGGGTTTCTCCCCATTCACTATAGGCAACGGGATATCGAGCCTCATGCCCACGCGCAATCAATGCAAGGACTGCCCACTCTCTAGCAGGAAAGGCGTATGACAATTTTCCAGCACCGCCTTCTCACCAGCACCGCCTTCTCAGAGACGTTATTCACACGTAATCGAATGTTATGAGTATCAAATCCAATCAGATCAGAAGTGTTTTTGTTACCAATAACATCAAAGCATGCAATAAGAAATAAGCACGCCCTACGATGCAAATTAAGAGCTAAGATACAGACGCCCTATTTTAAATGGCTGCGCCCATCATGAACGCGGTCTGGGAAGGTGCCTTCCATTTAATATACATTCCTTGAATATTCCTCATAGTGCCTGTTGTTATAGCGACACAGAGCACACCAAGAGCACGTTTATTCCATTATTCCATGTCTTCAAATCACGGGGAAAAAGTCTATCTGTATAGTGTTAGGTAGAATTTCGGCATTTCTGGTGACCAGGAGTAGAGGAGCTTATTCTATCTGATGTCCATTTGCATTGCAGTCTCCCAACATAGCCACCTATCTTGTTGGGCTTTATCTGTTCTTCTGACACTTCTTTCACAAGTTTAAACAGACTAACAGAGCATTTCTCAGTTATTTTCAACGGGTCAATGCGTTTCCAGCTTTTGGTTAACCGAGGCCATGTCAGCTATGCTGACCTTTGCAAGTTCATTGATGAACAGATGTTTTTTTTTCCTCCATGGCGCGCTCTCGCCTATTCCAGTCGTACTTTCTCTCTTCTAGATACCAGGTGTCCGTATACAAATTGGCTTCTGGGTCCACTGCATATTTCAAGATGTGTACTTCACACTTGCATATACATTTTAAGTGGGTAGAAAGGGTCTTTAGTTGCACCCTTTTGTTGTTTCTGATCCTGTACAGGATGGATGGATGTTTGACCCCCTGGCAGTCCTGCCCACTGCTTCAGTTATTAGTTGGCCAGAGCTTCCAGATTTTTGGCAAATGAGATAGGGAAACAGTAGATGATGGACTCCCATGGAAATTCGACCAACGATGTGTTAATATATCCACAACTACCCTGCGTTGTTCACCTAGTCACTGTCAGTCTTCTCCAAGAGATCCTTTAACTTGATCTCCAAACACTATCTCATCTCTTTGTCACTGAGGTCCTGGAATATTCTTGGCCATGGACCTCAGGGATTTCTTTGGTTTAAGGGGATCTATTTCCATCTTGCATAGATGAGCATCTTAGGGTGCATATTATGTTGATTCCTTCCCATTCTGACGGACCACATGGATCTTCTTCATGGCCAGACTTTGCCGCTTTGTAGGCTTCGCCTTCATTGTTCTAGGCCACTTTGAAGGTCTCTACTAGTCTTGAAGCTCTTACATCACTCACTACCATCTTTATGGCTATGTCATCTGCATAGCTTTCCGATCTGTTTGAAGTTGCTATTCTTTAGTTGGTAACCAAGATTCCTCTTTTGTCTTCAGAAGATCTATTCTAAGGTTAAACACGATTAGAATAGCAACGACAGATGGGACACCCTTGGGGGATAAACCTCGAGTTGGTACATGCCCCGGGCATTTGTCCACTTTCTGTGTGCGTACTGTCAAAAACATCGCATCATATTAGCCGTGCATGTCAGGTGGGATGTGGTACCATTCCAGAGCAACTGTATCAAGTTGTGTACTACAGAGCGATAGCTCATTGGAACCACAATCTCTCTGCATTTTGTTTGCACAGGAGCGGTCCATAGGGCTTGAGTGTCCGTCCAATACCCAGAGATTAGAGAATTCACTTATTAAATAAAGAATGTCCCACATTTATATAGCGCCTTTCACAATTATCACTTTCTTCCGCGCCACTAAATATGTCCGCTGCCATGCTTACAATGGCCTAGGCATACTCATACTTTGGTCGGTGCTCAATGGACACTATTCCAACACTTCCCATTTTGCACCTGGGTTGGAAGAGAGTCAAGCGATATAAGGTGCCGTGCCCAGTGCATAACACATTGGCCTCAGTGAACCGAACCCAGGTCATGAGTCGGCCTTTGTATCCACTGGACCACACCTCCCTTCTGACGTACCGGGTCATGTAGGCCTATCAATGCTTACCTTAAATGTGGATGAGGCGGTCTGCAAGCACCTGGAGAAACATCTTTCATACTGACATTATTCAAATAATAAATCTAATTTTTGGGGCGTTTCTCTATAGTGTTTCACGGTAACCCCCTCCCTGCATGAATGTAAACAATCCGAGAACTGCTTGGTCTTGCATATGTGAACCTTTGTTGGATAATGGTTTAATTTTATAGCTACAACTCAAAGAAATTCGCATAGATTCTTATTCTGATATCACCTGAACATTTCAGAATATTCTTTCTCCTCAAAATGAGCAGTTAATGACCTCCTTTGGTTAAATGACCTATTTTAATCAGGCAAAATAGTTTGGTAACTTCAAAACCTACATATACCTAAAATGTAGGTCGAAGTTCATCTTTTAACTTACTTTCCACTTTCCTTTCTGTGTTCAGAAGCTCACGAGAGATAGTCAATACATGAATTTAAACACACTGCCAGGGGATAACGAACAAAAAATATCAAGCAGTTAGAAAAAATCGCTTAAGTACAATGTAAAATAATTCATCTATACATCGAAACCGAGTTTTACATTCACGATGAAACCGTATACCCTGTGGGCCTAGAACATGTTTGTCGATAAGTAGGTTAAGATTATGTAATTTTACCGATTTTACCCAACTTATCTGTTTACCACAGAAGTTCAGATTTCTTCTGGTGAAATAAAAGCTAATTTAATCTAAACTAATGGTTGCAGAATTACAAATAGTATAGCTTAGAAGAGATGGAGTTATCAACATAATGAAGGGATCTAAACAGTTCGTGTATAGCTCAAACTTTATTTTTACAGCGGAGCAAGAACACTTGTGTAGAAAACACACTTAACACGTGGTTAACCAATATAGACAATTTTAAACCTCTACCATAAAATACAAAAACAATAGCCCAGGAGAAAAGCACTGATCATCAGTATTTGAACCTGAGACTTCCGATCGCGGGGACGGTGCTTGGGCCCTCAGCACCGCCCTGATTCAAATGACACTGTTGATATCTCACGATTTTTTTTTCGTATCATGTATATAAAAAGTATATAAGACTCCATGACTTCCCGACAAGCACCCAATACCTTCTCCTGGTGCTGACCGTTTGGACACATTTGGAACCCCCTGATGCACTAACGGAAGTTACAAACCCCTTGCAGTTAGTGGTTAAACTTTTACCATGACTAACATAACGACCGTCCATGGGAAGACAATCCTTGATCATCCAGGATTACCTGGACTACCCATTTTTTGAGAAGGTTTAAAAACATTGGGAATAGAAATCAAACAGTTGTGTAGTAGAAACCGCTGTGGCATACTGACACTGAATCTGTGTCGTGAAGGCAATGAACAGCTATCTCATTTTGAATTCCGCCCAAAAGAACCTACATGTCAGGATTTAATCAGCTGAGTAAGTTGGTCCGGGGCTAGCTTGGTAGCTTGGTCACTGACATTTCCTTTTCATTTAAAGGCACTATCAGTGAATTTGGCTAAACATACATGTCTGTAACAGTACGGGTAACCTGCCATGCCCTGCAAATTGTAAGACTAAATACCCTAATAAGCCAACTCGGATATTTTCAAGGGTGTGAGCCCGTTCAAACCAGTCGTCCGTGCTGGCCTTGACATTTTGAATATATTGCACGGAATATTATTAGGTTTGGGTGCTTGTATACACACATAAATGCAATTCGATACAAAAATCCGCAAAATATCAGTTGTTTGGATGTTGGGTGCTATTGGTGGTTAAATTTGTCTCTACCGCATTGCCACACAACTAATGAAATGACCCTCAGTCGTCTTGATTTAATAAACCGCCTCAATGAATACATCTTTTCACTCTAAGCGCGCATTGCTTATGGAAAAAGAGTATCTAGCACAATGATCCAGGGCACTATTATACACCTGGCCACCTCTACACATAATCAATTTGTAATCACTACCGATTAGTGTGGAAGAAGCGGAGGCCGCCCTTGCTTTCTACTTGTTAGTACTCTAGGTTTTCTTTGTGGTCCGGCAAAACATGCAGGACGGTGAATTTCTAATATGACGTACGCCTTTACCTCTCTATCTATATAGAACCTCTTTGGATATTTTACCCTACTGTTACGGACACTTACTATAACAATTTAATGGAGAGTCATTATCTGAAGACAGCCGATTTTTTTTTCCTTTTCTGGCAATTCTCCCTTGGAAAAAGTAACTTAAAAGAATTATACAGACTATCCTTTAATTTTTAATGCTATTACGCCGCAAATTTCGGATGAATCACTGATAGTGTCTTTAATGTATACCTGTCCGTCATACAGTTTCCTATGGTTTATTATTGATATTATAATCTATATATTTGTGGACTGCGTTTGTTCAATCTTGTCATGCTAAAATGTTGCCCCACGGATTCATTTTAATAATTAATATACAAAACGTCCCATATGCTTTCATATCCGGGGCCTTGTATTATAGGCTAAAACCATCCACTATCAATCATGCACAAGGTCCTATATAACGTGCAGGAACAGAACAAGTTGACGATCTAATGCGTCTAGGTATTGCGCAGAAAACCTTCTTACTTCCGCCACAAATCGTGAGAGCAAACCCCTTATCATTTCTTCGATTGATCTTGAATACAATTCCATTGTTTTTAGAACACCTTTTGGTTTAATGCAGGTTTATGTAAGGTATTGACATCACTCATGAAAACTTCAAGCAAGGATTAAAACAGCCTGCATAGTTTTTTCTGAACGTGTTATAATCCTGTGTAAATCTCTTCTACTTGCGAGACCAGGAAATATTTCAAGTTTAATCGAGAAATAGATACATTGAACACAAGAATAAATGTCACTTCATAATTTCAATGATAAATATTTTCTTTTCATAAATAATAAACACATTGCACTTTCAATAAAATGGGGCTTTAATTTATTACAAAATTGTATCTTTTAAATCATTCCAGAAGGAATATGATTGGCAACCAAAATAAACCATCCAATCCAATAATGGCTTTTTTTTTTTTAAAATATTTCACTATCTTTTGTACATACGAATTTAATTAATCAATTACGATATGGAAGCAAAGTATCAAGTTGTCGGTAGGCTTTTGTGGAATCTTAGGTGTTTGGATCTAGGTCGTTAGTGTTTTTTCCCATTGTGCCCATTTATCCGATCCCCTTTGAATACGTCCTTCATGTTTGCAGTGAATATCTTTGGAGGTAGTGTATACCCTTGTCGACTCCTCTGGATCTTCACCGGATCTTCAATTCCCTTGAAATATCATTGCTAACATTGTATTTAGCTAATGCTATGTGATATATCTCTAGGATAGAGCGCCTTTCATATTTACCTCATTTCCTTCACCAAACTTCCTTCATTTTTTTCGCACAGAAATCAGGACAATATGGCAATCGTGAAAACAATCAACTGCGTCACAGTTGAGTAAACAAGTCGGGTCAAATTTTTGGTGTTTTTCATGCACCATTTTTTTTTTGATTCACACTGTAGTCGTTTGGCTTCTCAATTAACTGAATGTTAGCTTGTTTGCTATGTGGGCTGGCTTTGCTGTAATGTAATTCTTGATTCGGTCTTGATTCGGAGGAAAATAAAATCTTGTGCATGGCATGAAGAGTCTAATTGGTTTGGCCTGTATTTTTTATTCAGGTTTGTCGCCTTTCTCTTATGCCGAAATTTATTTTTGTATCTTCTTTTCAATAGTTGGTAATCATGAGTTCCCCCTCATTTTCTGGTTTAAATAATATTTGACTATTGCACCCCTACTTGTTTAATAATAGCATTGTTAATATTTGTCAGTTTCTCTTGGCTTTTGTTGTCTTTCGTGTGATTTACAGCTCCTCCATTTCTCTCTTCCCAGTTTGGGGGTATGTTTGATTTTGTGTGCGAGTATTCCTATTTGATCATTTTATTGGTTCCTGGCTGAAGTTTCCGATAGAAATTGGAACAAATTTCTAATAGTTTTGATATCTCAATAGATTATGGGTCATTTTTATTCAGTTTACTCATTCTTGATTACACTATTGGTATTAAAATAACACAATTGGGTGCTAAGATAACACCAAAGGTGTTGATTTTGACACCCTCTTGGTGTGGTCTCCTAGAACACTCGGGCGAGGTTAATTATTATACTATTCCTAAAGATATTTTTACTTGTGCCAAACCGTGCCTTCCTTTAATCAGAATAAGATTTTATCGTGTCAATAGTGACGGTTTTAGCTTTTACATAACGCAAAGCAATAAGGTGTGAATTAGAAACATGGACACCCAGAATAAGCTACATAGTTTCGGAGACTATTGGACCCTTAAATACTTCTGTATAAAAAACCCTTGTGATTACAAACGGCGTGTATCTTGATGTCAGAGGAGGAGGTGATCGTCATTAAATTTGCAACAGATGGTGTTTATATTCCGTGGGATGGCACAAAGACAGCTAAAATTGATTATGAGCAAGTAAAGAAGTGTAAACCATTTTGGAAATGTAAGGAGATAATAAGTAATCTCTTAATTTCACTCCTTATGTTTTCAACCTTGCAGTGGTTTGCTGTGCCACTGCAACATAGTTCCCCACAGTGCAGGCCAACACAAAAACCCACGTAATCTAGTTCATTTGTACTGTATGCTCCCAAGCAAAGGTGTTGCACAGAATGATCTCTTTCTTACATCTCTCCTTATCACACTCTAGGGTCTTTTAACACTTCCGAGGTTGTATTTTAACCCTTGATTTTGGAGCCATAAGGACAGAAGATCTCCTTCAACAATTAACTGTGCAAAACCATTATATGATAGGCATGCACGATGCAGCCAAGTTTTGATTACATATTTTAAACTCACATCTTGAGTGCGATCGCTCAACACGTTCTTAATCGAGCGCTTTAAAAGGACTCATACACGTCAGAAAATTAAGTGTATACCCCTTTCCCAAGTTAACTTTAAATTTGACTTTAAAAGACTGCTTACAACGGCTCATTCTAAGGTTTTGGGCAGGGGTGGGTATCATTTTTAGGAATAGAAATTGAAATCGTTCTGTCACTAAATTGGCCGGATATTGGCCATATACTTTATAAAACACATAATATTTTACCTTTAATTACGATCCGAATGAAATCTGAATCTGGTTTGCTTGAAAGCATGTCAGTGTGCTTTAAACCGCCATTGTCATCGTCACCGTCATCGTCGTACTTCATTATCAGTCATCATATCGTCGTAATAGTCATCATATCATCATCTGAGTTGTGAGTCGTAATAGTCATCTAGCGGCGCCTGCAGGTGCGGATACAAGTTTTCTTCCATGAGGCTCTTTTTTGGACTAGCTTTGCCCTATGCTAGCGAATCATTATACCGTATTCAGATGCTTACCTCCATTATTATCAATCTGTAAAGATGGGCTTGGAAAAAACTGCAATATCATTGTCTTGCCTTGTTGTCAACAACAACCTGGCTTTGGCCCCAATCGTCCTGCTCTACATAGGATTGGTTTCTGTTTGTTGGAATTAAGAGACACTTGTAATTTGAAAAGAGTGCGGCCTCTAGATTTTTCAAAATGATATTTTGCAGGGTGTAAAGCTTTTATATTACATAGCCCTCACCTCTTACGGTCAAATCAGGGAGCTTATGGGGTAACAGGTCTGTGAGCTTTGTGGGTTTAATATTAATTAGTACGATTCTATGATAATTCATGTACTAGACACATTTGTTGATTAAAGGTGTAGCTGTAACTTAAAGTTTTCGCATGCAAATAGCTGGATGTCTATATCCCCTTAATCTGTTTGGGTATGTATTTTATGGTGGTAAAATATGTCTATATTCTTCCAATGTCATAGTAGACTAATGTTCATAGCCTAGCAATGTTTGTATCCTAAATGGGAACAAAACCGAGTATACGACATTTTTTGTCGTTAAATGATTTCAGTTTTTGTTCGGCCCATCTCTACTCAACCGATTACTGCGATAACCACTCATAGCTTATAAAGGCATATATTAGTGAAAACAGCGCCAAATTTGACTAAAATTTCTTACATGTCGCCTAGTTTAGCTCCATTTATCCTTTATCACATAGGTTGCGCCAAAATCTAAGCAGACGGACATGTTGTTTAATTGATTTCGGTTTGTTTTCTGGATCCATCCCACCGATTACTGCGATACCACTCATGCTTTTATAATAGGCATATAGTAAGTGACAAGAGCCAATTTGACTAAAATTGTTACATGTAGCCTATTTCAGCTTATTTATCCTAATTCACATATTTGTAGCCAAAATCTAGGCATCCGACATTTTTCTCGTTAAATTGATTTCGGTTTGTTCGGCCATCTCACCGATTCACTGCGATCCCACTCATAGCTTATATAGGCATATAAGCCAAATTGGACTAAATTTGTTACTTTAGCCATTTTTTATCTTCATTTGTCCTAAATTCAACATATTTTTGGGTGCCAAAAAACTAGCAGCGACATTTTTGTTGTTAAAAATTGATTTGCGGGTCTTTCGGCCATCTCAACCGATTACTGCGATCTCACTCATAAGCTTATAATAGCATATATTGTGAAATATAGCCAAATTTGACTAAATTGCAGCACAGCATTTTCCAAGCTACTGTTTCTCATTTTTTATCATTTAACTAATTCTCCCATTTTGAACCCATGTATGCAGACGACAATATTGGTGTTTAACTTACTGCGGTTCATTCCCACTATCCCTCTGAATAATACTGGACAACTCAATGCTCATTCCAGCAATAGTATAAGTATAGCCACTTAGACTCATTATTTACAACATGACCGGCTATTTACTATTCCGACTAAATTCACATACATTTTGGCGCCAATTCCATTCGGACACCGTTGTGTTGTTACATATAGTTATCTGATACCAAAGAGGTAAAGATTACAGGTAATAGACATGTCCTTTCCTAAGTAGGAACCGAAATAATTCAGTATTCACCACATAGATATCGAAATATCGCAAAAATATCGCGATTCACTCAAACTATCTGCGCATCCTATATGAAATTACTTGCTAAAGTTAACCCGGGCGGATCTCCACTCCGATCGATATTTTTAGTACTGGCTGAACGGTCCGGCCTTTAGATCCATAGGTCATTTTGAATACTGCCCTCATTTTGAAATTGGGTAATAAAAACAAATCAACTCATAGATCAAACAGCTTGGCTCTGTCGCCTTTTCCGCATTATAGCATCGGGAAAAAATCGCCTCTGGCTAGGCATCGTTGGCGGTCGCGACGTTAATTGCAATTGCGAAATTTTACCTCATATGTGAGCAACGTGGGTAATCTACGCATTGTTGGGTCCGACTTACACATATTTGACTGAGGTCTCAATGCACGAGGCTATCCCCCATTATTTTACTTCTATATTTTCAAGTGCAGTGCCATATTGGAGACACATGTGGTCCGGTGGATATAACGACGGCTAATGACTCGTGGTTTCGAGTCCTACGGTAGGCCATGTGTTTTGCCCGTGATCAAGGACCTTTACCTCGCTTTCCTCCCTCCACCCCATGTGGCAAAATTAGCTGTTAGGATGCTAAATTGAACGCCGCCCAACGAATACGATCTATGCCTTGGCACATTATATGTATAACGGTTGACGTATTCTAGTGGCAGCAGCGGAAGAATATTATACCGACGATATATAAATATCGACATTTTACTTATTATTAGAATGGGGGATTGCGCTATGGTATCGGTCTTGATGGTTTTGAAGCATGATTATCTGAAGCTTCTGTAAATGTGTGGTTGAACCGCTAGAACACTTTGAAATCATTTTGGATTATGAAATCTTTCTCTGCATGTTGGCAGATACTTTTGTACAGTTTTATGGTACAAAACCTCTCACAGGAAATGCAACAATCTCATCACATCCACACCTAAATACAAGCTACATTCAACCAAATGACAAAATTTGTTCAACATAATTTGTGTGACCAGTTTTTTAGTTTACGAATTTCTAACTCAGCACATTCAAAACGCCCGGCCGAATGCCTTATAGTCCACAGAGTTGGATATATAAACAGGCTAGAGCTTACTAACACTTACGTCACGGGCAATGGCACTTTCTCTTGATTTCCCGCCTTCGCCCCTCGAAATAAAATCTCCTTGATCTCTCAGAACATCGTCAGCATGTGTGTTGTTCAGAAAGTTTACCGTCGTAGAGATCAGGCACGGTGTTTTTTGCAGATTTCCAAAATGGCTTCCAAAATAGCGTGGGCTATAGCATGTTTGTAGTTGATACGGAGTGCTTATGACGAGTGGACGTATGTAAACACAGTAGTAATTAACAGTTGTAATATTTTAATTAGTATGGAACTTGGCTGAGGTGCCACAAAAACAGCGTCCGCCTGGTTGTTCGTTTGTATTATTGGAAATCAGCGAAAATTAGCGTGTTCGTGCGCATTCTAAAGAAAGATCCGGGACAGTCCAGAGGCCTTGTTCAGGGGGGGGGGTAGGACATGCAACAGTAAATCTCTGTCAAGTACCTTTTACAAGATAGGGGGGCCCCCGTAAAACTTTTTTAAGCGTGATGGAGGAAAATGTGATAGTGCGCTCTACTGCTAAGCCCGCCCTTATGGATGGCGCGCGCGTACCTCTGGTAAAATGTACTTTGATAAATAGTATCACAGCAAACGGCAATATTCAAAAAGGCATCAACTTCCGGTTTCAAAGACGTAACGGTAGGAGGGCTCTCTTACGCATATCGAACGGTTATAAACAGGCTTGACTAAAGACTAGGCTGGTCACGAATATTTAAATCCTAATATGACCGTTATTGGAAATTACACTATTTGCAGCGGGTTAATCCCTAACCCCGACGGATTTTGAAGCCAATAATTTTTTCTTAATTTATCATGCTATTACTAAGATCTTTTGAACAAAGGTTAAGAGATGATTTTTTTTAATGTCATGGGACGAGGACTGCCATAGTAAATGCAGTAGCAGTTCCCCAATACCGTGGAAATCCCAATGCCCAAATCTAACAGGTCGGTCCTTACCCCGCCTGGCCTTGTTATAGTCAGTCCGGCTAGTGTGGGCAAATCGATGTGAAATGATGAGCGCGGACAAAATTGCCTGTCAAATTTACTGTACAAATCTCATTTACTTTGAGAAAACATTACCAACTTATCATGGTCAATCATGAAACTAAACAATTAACATAACTAGTGCATTTTAGACACTTTAAAGGCAGTTTTAGATGCATGCAAGAAAATCGTCCATCCAGATTTGTTGGATAACCAGTCAGTGGTATATAACCTCATTTACGGAAGAATATTAATAGACTTAACCGAGGATGTTTTCCAGTAAAGACACCCTTTTCTGACATGGTTTTGTTTCATTATACAAGTATTATTCCTATTTGGAACTTAATAATATATAGCACACACTGCCAACTTTATGTAGAACCTAAACAGAAGGAAAGTAATACAGCAAGCACGAGAACTCGACAATGAAAAAATTTTCAGGTCGATCATATCTGTACCGCGTGAAAAGATGTGTAGTGGGCCTTGTACTAGGAACGGGCAATACACGCACAATATCAACGACTATAGTCTCGAGTGTAAAGTCTACGTTTAGTTAATTGTGATTGTTTTGACCATTTCGTTAGATTATTCACCATGTATTAGGGGATACCGATCGGGAGGGTCACAATATTTAAAGGGGAAGGCGCATATTTTCCCTTGTTTTAACATGAGGAGTCACAGATATAATAAAAAGAGAGTATTGAGTGGCAGTAATAGATTTTGGGTTCCAATAAAATAGCCAGAATAAAAACGCCTTCCATTTTCGGTTACATGCCGAGGTACTTCCGGGGGCCGGGGTTACATATCTAAAACACCAATGCAGCTCCTGGGAGGGAGGTCATAAAATTGTTGAAGATTACACATGGGGGGGGGAGCACAAAAGAAACCGAGGACGTCCCCCTTCCCAAGAAAATAATTGTCCTAAATAATGCAGGCCTACCGAGATCATTGTCACCACAGAGGACTGCTCAGATCAGATTTGATATTGCACATTTGTGTTCCTCAAAAATTGACCAGTGTTTCTACAATAAAAATAAGTGTTTTAAAATTGGAAAATTTTTCAACAAGTGGCGAGCCCCTAATTGAATATAAGCACTGAAGATGATCGTTAGTGACCTAAAAGACACTTTCTGACCAGTTGTCTTCTGCCTCGGGCAGTAGGCCTACTTGATGATCTGCCCGGCAGTGCACCAGATAAAGGAGAAAATGTACACGCATGAAATTTTTCATTAAACTGCGAGCGGGTGCTTAATTTCAACAACCAGGCTTGCTGCCCCACCAGGAAAAAAAGAAACACTTCACAAAAGCTAACTATTCCCATCTGAATACTGAATAAAGCAGTATATTAGCGGAAATAATACAACCATTTATGCCTTACAGCTTACTTCAGTTAGCAAGTGAGCAGCACGATGTTGAAAAAGTTCTTCATTGGTTTGCACAGGGCTCGAAAACACTTGCAGTACGAATGAACAGTCTAAATAACTGTAGTTTCATGTATCGAAATCTTTCTTATTTTTAAATGTATTCCGGGTTTTCTTTTAAAATCAGTTCAAACACAATCCTTTTCACAGATATAAATGGTAAAAAAATGAGATACGAATATATAGCAGAAACTGACAGAGAATGTGTAATTAAATGAGAGTTATCTGTTATTTATGTAGTGAATCCAAAATTATCACTAAGAAATAATTTGTCAATTAAAGGGCATTTCTTGATAATGTTCCTATCATATCAGAAGAAAACGTTGACAACACAACAGTATTCCATAATGTTTCTCCCCATAGGAAAATTGTGACTTTATTCGCTTGATTTTAAAAAGATTAAGTAATGTAATATAAATAATCCTGGATGGGCTTATTATAGTAATGTGAGATGCTTGAAACTATATTTAGAGATAGTTGGGCTTAATTTGTTCTAAAAACTGGAATTAAAACGCTAAACGAAATGTATTCTATTTGGTCAGCAAGACATATATAGGTTCAACACCACTAACTCACTTATACACAGTAGTATATGGGAAACTGGCAACTTTTGAGCATCTTTCGTTCACATTTAAAACTCTCACAAGAAAAATACCATAACATCACCCCAAAGTACAAGCTAACATCACCAACTAACCAATTTTGATCATATGATGACCAGAAAATTTTTTAGTTACGAATCACCAAACTCGCCCTAGTCAGACCGGCAACCCAAGATGATCGATAGTCGACAAAGCTCGTAATTTGCAAATCGATGTGAAATTGATGACCGCGGAGTAAATGCCTTCAAATTCACGTCCAAATGCCGCTTAGTTTGAGAAAACTACCAGTCTACCATGTCAATCATCAAATTTCATCACTTTTCTAATATAAACTAGGTGCATTTTCAGACATTA
The DNA here is from genome assembly GCA_023653785.1 of Ophioderma brevispina. Classification (NCBI taxonomy): domain Eukaryota; kingdom Metazoa; phylum Echinodermata; class Ophiuroidea; order Amphilepidida; family Ophiodermatidae; genus Ophioderma; species Ophioderma brevispina. The sequence continues at coordinate 29,078 of JAMKCH010004510.1, forward strand.
AAGACAACGGAATAAGCCACACGGTTTATGTAGTTTATTCATAAGGTTTCCGAATTAATAAGTGTGTCGAACGAAGTGGCCACCCAATGGGAACCGCGTATTGGAAACACAATGTGAAATAAGTGTTGGCATCATGATTTAAAGGGCCGAAGAATTCTTCAAAATTGATATATAGTGCTTCAGTGTGCTGAGGAACTTCTTAATATAACTAGTGCATTTTGCAGACATTTAAAAGCCCGGAATAAGCCACACGGTTTATGTGGGTTATTCCATTAAGGTTCCGAATCATAAAGTGTGTCAGAAAGAAGCTGGGCCACCCATATTGGAACCTCGTATTTGAACACCAATTTGAAATTAAGGTGTTGGCATCATGATTTTCAATGCGCCCGAAGAATTCTTCAAAAATTTGATATCTAGTGACATTCATTGTGCTGAACACAAATCTGGAAATAAACAATATGGCACCGTATTCGTTTTTGAGAAAAAAGACATTCAAAAAAGTACATTTGTGCCTCAAAATTTAATTATTTACCACGCAACTCTATGGTAAAATGTGAATGCACGATACTAACATGCCCCTAAAAGATAACAAAGGGGCCGTTACGTTTTTCGGATTTCACATTATGTTTAAGTCTAAGTTGCATACTTGCAAATACCGAAATAAAAAAATGGTGTACCGTAGTAGTTTTGCTTGAAACGTCGAACGGTCTTTTTAGAGGGAAATTTCCGTCTTCACCAGAGGACGATGAGTCTCGCGTATTTTACGCCTTATGTCAGCAGCAAAACAAACCAAAAAAAGAAAAAAAAAATGGGGTGCGTGAAAGGTGAGACAAGTGCCTAGCAAAAAATCAGAGTGATACGCGATTTACGAACGCTTTACAAATTCGCGTAAACGCAGAGGGGGGAAATTGCTTCATTTTTTTTGCGACTGTTTAAATCGTCAAAACGAAGGAACGCTTGCTCATCTCCGAGTTTTTTAAAGTCGGCTTGCGCGTAATCCTTAGAAACGAAATCATAATGCCAACACCTAATGGATGTAATTCGCAGGTATGGTAAACATGAAACCCCGAAGATAATTAAAAAAATTATATTTGTCAAAAATATGTTGGGGTGAAGGGCTATGACCTTCCACAGCAGGATTTGGATGCTCTAAATTTTGTGTGGAATAACTCTCAATCCGGATTGGCAACAAGATATGTACAAATCTATATTGAATCAAAAAAAAGTGAGTCTAATTCGTATATTTATAGAGATGATGTGACCTATGCGGGTCACATATTGACATTCAGGGACGTCCTCTGTTGTATATTTGGCAGGCAAAATATTACAGGTCGTTCATTGACAGACCACATAAAATCTGGTCCTAAAATGACTTGCAGAAACCGTTTCTTGATCGAAATCGGTTTATTACAATATGAACTGGTAGCATTAGCAAGGATGCTTAATATGATGTTGGTAGTATTTAATTTGAAACCAAAGGTAGAGCCAGAAAGAAAAAACGAAAATTCACCCGTGCAAATATAGGGGTTATGCCTGCCAGTTGCTTATCTTCCACCAAAAAGGGGCGACACAAACATAAACAAATGTCATATCATCTATAGAGGGAACCTTTGCCATTTTCTGTTCTCCACCCAGCAGCCCCATTTGGCCTCGTGACCAACACCACTCGACAGGGTCCACGACCACATTATTTCATAATAATAAAAATAACTAATTTGTGACATCTGATACCACAGGATACCGTAGAGTGTCTTCCTTCTATTGGTTTCAAAATATTACAAGATATTACCACTTAGCATAGCCTATTTGAAAAAAAATTACCAAATTAGTGCATATTTTAGAGGCCAAAACCGCCTGAAAATCTGATTACTCCTAACATTTTTGGGTGTATTCACCTATTGGACAACTGTGTGCTTGATTAAAGGGGATTAGCAGGTGTATAGTTTATAGGGCACTCGATTTCAGTTGCCTCTTCACGACACATTAGTTTCACGCTTTCCTCCGTTGTCGTCTATGGAACCGGCGGACTATATTACTTCACGCGGTTTCCTTTAGAAGTTTTATAGTCACACCGGCTCCTAGTCGCCTACAAACGTAAAGAATAGGGCACTCGATATCTCTTAAACAACGGTGTGAAGACAATATAGTCTACCGGGCACCACAATCCGGGCTCCAAAGCGATAACGGAATAAAGCGTTAAAACTAAATGGTGCGTGAAGGAGTCCTGAATCGGTGCCCTATTCTGTTACCTTTGTAGATGGATGGACTATGAGTACGGCGGACTATAATTATTTCTACACCAGTTGCTGCCTTGAAAACTTTATAACGCCATTGGATGTTATATGAACACGCTAGCCCATCGCATTCCCGACTAGTAAACAAACTAACCATGGCAACCAATCAAATCAAGCACCATTAAATTTTAACCAAACCATGAAACCACCAACCCCCAATCCAACTTTAGTTCTCAGGTATAATCGGAGCGGCCGAGCTTTGAAACGGTTCTAGTTTCGAGTTAACCCCTCTCCCCTCCGTTACAACAAAACACACCCACCTTGATTTGAGGATTAAAATATGAGATTTATGGAAAATTGATGGTTGCGGTTGAAATATTTGGTGCAGGGATGATTTCCAGGCGAAAAATGAATTTTGGGCGACAAATTAAGCGAAATTATTATTATTTTTTTATTTTGTTTAAAGTAAAAATATTACATCTTATTTTTGTATGGATCCTTTTTTGTATTGGATAATGTTTTATACAGTGCTAAAGGGGTAAGGTAATACTCGTTATGGTGAGATGTGATAAAAAGCATTTTTTAGGAAAAAGGGTGATTTTGGGCTAAATTCCAGGCACTCTTTATATATGTATAAAACAGAAAGCTATAATATAAATGTCGAGATTGATAGTATGCATCATGATTAACATTGTTTTGCTAAGAATCAAGTGGACTCCATGAAATATTTATTTTCATTGAATAAACATGTTGAAAAATTTATTTTTTATAGCATGAAGTAGTTTCATATCAGACATGCAACAGCATTTAAATTAGTCCAAAACACGCCTGTGTGGGGGTATTGTTTCTTTAAGTTTTCCTTTTAAGATGTGAAAAAACGTCTGGAAAAACCACTGGGTGTTTTAAATGGCGATAGCGCGGCAAGAGTATTAAATAAGAAAGATTATGATTTCGTCTAGAATGAATTGAAAATGAACGGGTTGGTACATTTACTGCACCAACTTTGCCTGCTCCCAGTTGAAATCAGGAGCCTGACGGAATAAATCATGTGTACTGTACTTTATTCCGTCAAGCTGCTGAATAAACTGGAGCAGATAAAGTCGGTGCGTAAATGTACCAACCCAAAATGACATTCAATGAAACGTATTACTTAGGGAGCAAAAGGTATGGCAGGGGAGGCCAAGATTGGGAATCCACTGTCGGTTTAGCATTTTTTTAATCACAAACCTTGACAAAAGAATTCAAAAGTCAAAAATGTTATAATTTCAAGTATTCTAATCCTTGCAATGCTATTACTGCTCGGTTAAGGGGTGTTTCCATAACATGACACCTTTCCTGACATGCTTTTCTGACATACATTTCTGACATGCTTTTTTACCTGTTATAACGAGAAGAAATTTCTTTGTAAATAATATGAACATATGCAAGAAATAGCTATCTCAAGTATTGCCACATGTTGTATATTTTTGTGTATAAAAAAAGGAATATTTTTGAGAACAGCCCAAAAACAAGATTAGTCCCAACAGACTCCAAAAGTGAATAGTTTTTAGTTTGTTCATGCGCTATTCCAACAGATTACCGCTATCACTGGTTTAATTAGGGCTGGGCGTTGTGTGCGGTACAGTACCCTTTTCAGGCTTTTTCAAACCTATCGACATAAATCGTCATTCTTCATTTGAGCTAAGATAAAAAAAAATACCAATTTTTCCCTGAACACCAGTATATTTTTTGGTTTGTGAACTCGTGATTGATTTTTTTAAATATGAAAAAATCCCGCTATTGGCCTTGTATTAAAGTAAGTTTAATTTACTCAATTATCTACCAATAGTGTCCTTTTCCCCAGTTTGCTAATTTTCATCAATCCAAGGGGTTAGGGTGTATTTGTGTGTGATTTTGTATTTGTTGTTTGTTTGCATTTTTTTTATAATAGAGAAAAAAATAAAATACGGAAAAAAAATAAAAAAAAGGCTCTTGTGAACTGTTTGAAAAGAAAAATAAACCGGGTTTCGTTTTAAAATGACATTTCTTGTTAGTACATGAACAAAAATAACAGTCAATTTGACGTGAATGAGTCCAAATCCTCTGTATCAAATACTTATACTACTTTAGCGGGGTAAATTACACGTGTTTTTATGGACCGATTACAAACCTATCAAGTATACAGTAAGCTTCTTCACAATTGGGATTTTATTTACATGTTTTGCATTTGTGCAAAAACCATATGTTCCCGGGAGCTTTCGAGTTACCAAATGTATGCAAAGTGGGTTGTCGAAGATTAGGTGTACAAAGTTCAACATAAGTTAGGATCTGTGAGCATGATGTTAAATTCATAAAACGCAAGATCTTTTTAAAAGTTTTACCCGTTTTCAAAGTACCTTATTGCATGCGAGAATAACACAACACCTACAAAACAAAGCCAAACCAAGAAAGAACCAACCAATCAACCGCGATCGACCGATCGACCGACCAACAGACCTACCGACCCACGACTAACCGACCAACCAAGGTAAAGATTAAACCCAAATCAATCAATCAATCAATCAAAATTAATCAATCAGATTGCAGTAAGCAAGCAAAACCACACAAACAAACACAATAATGGAAAGAAGAAAAGATTGCACGTTTAAAAGCCTAGCAAAATTCTGAAAAACAAACGACCTTAAAAGCAGTTCCAGGGCCCTACTTTGCGGAGAGAGAAAGAAAGCAGAAAGAGAGAGAGAGAGAACGCCAGCATTAAACATGGGTATCGTTACTAGAAATAAGAGCTCTTCGAATGCTCCATTGGGCTTAGCAAAATAATAAACGCCTTAATCCTATGTTGCCCCATTACTCGGAATCAACGTGGGAAGGAAAATATTTTCCTTAAAAATAAACTTTTGGAAACCAAAAGAGGAAAAACTGTCAAACCACTTATATTTTATA
>JAMKCH010004511.1:0-32805 GCA_023653785.1 Ophioderma brevispina
TCAGTTCGTTTTGCGCCTCCTTTTGGTCCCGAAAAGGACGAGAGATTTACGCTTTGTAATAAATCTGCGTCATCGGAAATCAATTATTTTCAAGCATTTCAGATGGAAATCAAAAAAATAGTATGAGGTGTGTGGTGTGGGTGTGTTTATTTACCATAACACAGCAAAATACGATAAAGTTTACAAGTACAATCAAAGCGGGTCAGGCCCAATTAGAACCGGTTGACAAAGAACAAAAATCAGAAATCAAATACTTATAGTGAACGTAAACAAGTTGTACATGTAGATTAATAATGAACCATATACCATGGACCGACTATGGCAAGTATTTTGCACAATGAAGAGGAAAAAGGGAGAAAAACCTAGGTTGTTTCGCCCAAAAAAAAAAAAACACTGGTTTTTCAACCGAAAAACCAGGTTTTTCCTGAAAAACCAGGTTTCTCGACCCATAAACTAGGGTCGGTGATCAAAACCCAGCTTTTCAAATCGAAAAATGGTTTTTCGATTTGACAAACAGGTTTATCAAATTGATAAGCTAGGTTTTTGAAAACCTATTTTTACCGAAAAACCAGGTTTCTCGACCGATAAACTAGTTTATAAAAACCTAGCTTTTTCGAATCGAAAAACCTGTTTTTCAAATCAAAAAACCTGGTTTTTCAAATCCGAGCTAAGCAAAGTTTCCGGTGAAGAAAAAACCAGGTTTTTCAATCGAAAAACCAGGACCACAATGCACTCAATGCGATAAACTAGGTTTTTCCCAAAACCTAGCTTTTCGAACGATAAACCTGGTTTCAATTTGAAAAACTAGGTTTTGGTTTAGCGCATTCGAAAGCTAGGTTTTTTTTCAAAAACACTTCATTATCAAATTTGATAAAACCGGTTTTTAATCGAAAAACCTGGTTTTTCGATTCAAAGCTAGGTTTTTGATAAACTAGGTTATCGTCGAGAAAAACTGGTTTTTCGATGAAAAACCAGGTTTTTTCAAACACCTTGAATATCACAAATTTGCAAAACTCGGTTTTTCGACGAAACTGAAAAACCAGGTTGTTCTCGACTGATAAACTAGGTTTATCAAAAATACCTATCATTTCGAATCGAGAAACCTGGTTTTCGATCGAAAAACCAGTTGGGTTTTCAAAAAACCCAGCATATCAAATTGAAAAACCTGGTTTTAGATCGAAAAACCAGGATAACTGATAACTAGGTTTATCAAAAACTAGCTTTCGAACGATAAACAGGTTTTTCGATTTCTTGCAAAAACCAGGTTTTTTTCGATTGAAAAACCAGGTTTTTCGATTTGAAAACCAGGTTTTTCGATTTGAAATGCTAGGTTTTTGATAACCTAGTTTATCAGTCGAGAAACCTGGTTTTGATTGAAAACCCAGTTTTTCAAAAACCTTGCATATCAAATTTGAAAAACTAGTTTTTCAAACCGAAAAACCCGGTTTTCTTCTCGACTGATAAACTAGGTTTTTATTCAAAAATAACCTCATCCTTTCGAATCGAAGAAGACCTGGTTTTTGTGTTCGATCGGGAAAAACCAGGTTTTTTCAAAAACCCAGCATATCAAATTTGAAAAACCTGGCTTTTCGATCGAAAACCAGGATAAACTGATAAACTAGGTTTATCAAAAACTAATCTTTTCGAATCGTAAACCAGGTTTTTCCGCCGATTTGAAAAATCAGGGTTTTTTTCGATTTGAAAACCAGGTTTTTTCGACTTCTTGAACACCAGGTTTTTTTCGATTTGAAATGCTAGTTTTTGTGATAAACCTAGTTATCAGTCCGAGAAACCGGTTTTTCGATTGAAAAACCAGGTTTTTCAAAAAACCTTGGCATATCAACTTTGAAAAAAGTGGTTTTTCAAATTTGATCTGCCAGGGGATTTGAAAACCCGGTTTTCAATCGAAAAAAACAGGTTTTCGGATGACTGATAAACTAGGTTTATCAAAAAACTTGCTTTACGATCGATTAAACCTGGTTTTTCGATTGAAAAACCAGGTTTTCAAAAACCTGCATATTCAAATTTGAAAAACTAGGTTTTTCGATCGAACAAACCAGGTCGCGAATGAATCAACTAGGGTTATCAAAAACCTAGCTTCGACTCGTTTGAAAACCAGGTTTTTCGATTGAAAAACCAGGGGTTTTTTTTCAAATTGATATGAGGTTTTTGAAAAACCTGGTTTTTCGATTGAAAAAACCCGGTTTTTCAGATTTGTTGAAAAGCTAGTGGGTTTTTTGATAAACCTCGTTTATCCAGTCGAGAAAACTGTTTTTTCGAAAATCGAAAAAACCAGGTTTGTCAAAAAACCTTGCATATCAAATTTGAAAAACGTGGTTTTCAAATTGAATGCAGCGGATTTTGAAAAACCCGGATTTTCCATCGAAAAAACAGGTTTCTCGGCTCTGTAAACTAGGTTTTCAAACACCTTGCTGTACGAATCGATAAACCTGGTTTTTTTCGATTGGAAAAAACCAGATTTTTCAAATTTGAAAAGCTAGGTTTTGAAAAACTCTTTTTTCGACCGAAACAACCATGTTTCTCGACCGTAAACTAGGTTTAATAAAAACCTAGCTTTTCGAATCGAAAAACCAGGGGGGTTTTTCAAATCGAAAAACCTGGGTTTTTCAAATCCGATAAGCCAAAGTTTGAAACACATGGTTTTTCGAGCGAAAAAAAACCAAGTTTATCGGCGTAAAACTTGGTTTTATCAAAAAACCTTTGCTTGTCAGATTGAAAACTTGGTTTTGTCAAATCGGAAAACCAGGTTTATCAAAAAACAGTTTCTCTCGTTCATTGTGCAAAAATATTGCCATACACGACCCCTGCCAGTGTTAGATGTATAGGCCCAAGGACGGGAAGAACGCATTTAAGGCAAGCGCAAGAAAGGAGGTGGGTGGTGAAGATAACAAGAGCAGAAGCTGTGTACGTGGGTATAGTTCAGGTGTGTTATAAACATAAACCATTAAATACGATGTATACATTAAGTACAGTTTGAAGCAAAACACAATTCCCAGACGAGATTGATGACAAAAAACAAAATATACGTCCAAGTACAAAGTGATCAGTAATAACACAATATAATTGCACTTGTAGATTATCAATGACAGCAAAGGTTCCATGTACACACACCTGGTCTTGTTAATGCGCAAGGGACCAATGGGGGGGGGAGCAGTTAAGCAAGTGCAAAGATAAGATATGGGTGGAAAAAACAAGAGCTGGTTTGTACATATACGGCTTAGAGCACATGCGCAGTTATTAGGAAACATATTGAACAACTATAATAACAATATATAACAAATAACATTATTTGGGGTTATGTGTGTGTGTGTGTAACATAAAACATAAATACGAGGGATACAATATAAGTACAGTTTTAAGCATGACAACCAATTTACCAGACTCAGATGATGACAAAAAAATTAATTCAGCCAGGAGACCGAAGTGATCAAAAATAACATAAATAAATTGCACGTGTTAGATTATCAATGACGGCAAAGTCATGTACACGACACCTGTTCTTGTTATGCGCAGGGCCCAATGGAGGGAGAGCAGTTAAGGGCAAGTGCAAAGTTAAGATATGGGTGGAAAAACAAAAGCAGGAGTTGTACAGTGCATAGTCCGCAGTGGCACACGCTCGGGGCCACTGCGCATTTATTAGGACATCATATTGAACAAGTATAATAACAAAGTTATGATAAGAAGCCGATTGTAAAAAGTAGAGTACAAAACACCTACAATGGTAGAGAGCATGCAGTAGGTGTGGGTGCATGTGGGGTGTGTGGGTGTTGTGTAAGGGTGTGTGTGTATGGGTTATCTGTATTGGTACTTGTGAATACAATAATAATTAGTTAGAACATACAATTTAGGAATACAAAATAATGCGTATACGTAAGCAAAACAATGAGATTAAATGTCCAAGGTGGAAAAGATAATTACAATGGTTGAAAATTACACAAAAAAATGGTAATCAAGAACTATATGAATACAATATTGAAAATTTGCAGTAATTGGTACATTAACTAAAATCAGCAAGGATGCCACAACAATGGTATACATGTAAGATGTGAGGGGGGGGGCAACATAATGCAGGCGCGAGACTGAAAAAGGGAGGTTACCAGGGGATGGTAATGAGATATAATATATGAACTACAATCTTGTTCATAATCCTTGGAACACCTGTTAATATTGGAAGCTATGAAAGGATATGGCTTTGAAACGCATTGTAACTATAAAACGTCTTTCCCCTCCCAATCCCCTCCCAATCAGTGCTGAAAATAATATGGTGCGAGATTGCTCAAGTGTGTCGTGCTCATGCAACATTGAAATGGGGGGGCGGGAACCAAATATGCAACAAAGTGCTTCAACAATTTTGAACAAGAGGTAGATAATTTCAGTAAAAGTGCGCTAGATGGTTGTAATAGGGTAGCATAAGGCAGAACGAGGACCGAGAAATGTGAAGTTCTACCAGTGCATGAGGTCAAATGGTACACAAAATTATTATAACAGAAATGCGTCGATGTACAACGAAAAAACACTCGAGTTCACGTAAAGTTCTTGTAGGGCATGTATACATTAGATAGAAGCTATTAAGAAATACAATGTAGATTGAAAATGATCAGGTGAAAAGATATTTACTATGGTTGGACATTACAAAAAAAATCGGTATCAAGAAATATTTGAATTACAATAATTGAAAATTGCATATTTGGTAAATTAACTAATTTCAGCACGGATTGCACTGTATAATGTAACCAGGTGAGGGTGGGGCAGCAAATGAAGGCGCGAGAATGAAAAAGGGGGATACAGGGGATGGTCATAAGATAAAACAAATGGAAATAGATAAATTCAGTAACTGCGCTAGCTGGTGTAAATAGGGTAGCATAGAGCAAGCACGAGACCGAGAAAAGAACTGTGAAGTATAACCAGTGCATGGAGATATGTAACACAAATTTCTTAGAACAGAATAATCAATGTACAAAGCAACTCGAGTTCACAGTTAGAGTTCTTGGTAGGGAAATGTGTACATTAGATTAGAAATACAATTTAGGAATACAAAATAAATGCCACATGAGCAAACAATGAATTGACTGATCAAGGTGAAAATATAATTACTATCGTTGAGAATTCCAAAAAAATGGTATCACGAATCTAATGAATACAATATTGAAAATTGGCAGTAATTGGTAAATTAACTAAAATCGGCAAGGATGCACTGATATATAGTGTAACAAGGTTGAGGTGGGGGCGGCATAATGTAGGCTGCGAGAACTGAAAAAAGTAGGTATACCAGGGGATGGTAAAGAGATATAACAAATGAACTAGATAAAATCAGTAACGTGCGCTAGCTGGTGTACATAGGGTAGAATAAAGCAAGCACGAGACGGAGACAAGGTGAAGTATTACCAGTGCATGAGATAATAATGGTAACACAAATATTATAACAGAAAATATTCAATGTTACAAAGAACTCGGAGTTCCAGTTAAGTTCTTGGTAGGGATGTATACATAGATTAGAAAGACAAGTGAGGACTACAAAATAATGCAAATGACCAAACAATGAGATTGAACTGATCAAGGTGAAAAGATTATTACAATGATTGAAAATCCAAATCAAGCAAATATATAATACAATAAATAAAAATTGCAGTAATGGTAATTAATAAAATCAGAAAGGATGCAATGGTATACATGTAAAAAGGGGGGGGCAGCATAATGCAGGCGCGAGACTGAAAAAGGGAGGTATACCAGGGGTGGTAAAGAGATATAAACAAATGAACTAGATAAATTCAGTAACGTGTGCTAGCTGGTGTACATAGGATAGCATAAAGCCTTGTATAAAGCAAGCGACCGAGACCGAGGAAGTAAGAGTATACAGGCATGGCTAATGGTAAAACAAATTTATAACAGAAATAATCAATGTACAAAAAAACTGAATTTCCACAGTTAAAGTTTTGGTAGGGCAATGGTTCCAAGTAGGAAAGTAAATATTTACCCGATACGCTGAAGGTCATAGCCTTTGTATGGTGATACGCTTTCCTTCATGTGGAGGCATATATGAGTCCATTTGTGGCACACAGCCGAGACTTTGTCCAATTCTTTGCCTTGTTGGATCAAGTATCGCTTTGCGGTCAAGTTCTCAGTTATGGTTATTCCCGATTTTGCCAGATGTCTTTTGTTTCTGTAGATTGCGCTTCGGTCCGCGTATGAGCACATCTTGACAATAATCGGACGTGGCCTTGATCCTGGTTGTCTCTTTTGCCCTAGTCTATGGGATCGCTCAATAGACGAGCGTGGGATGTTTGATGACAAGTGCAGCTTATCGAAGGTGTTAATGGCCTGTTGATTGGTGTTTTCATCTGGCTTTTCTGCGATTCCATGGATCAAAAGGCAGTTTCTCCTTGAGTACTGTTCCAGGTCATCAAGTTGATTCTCAAGCTTGGTGATTTCAGCTTTTACATTAGACTGGTGGGTGATTACTTCGCTTAACTTAGCTGATTTCCTGTTGAGGTCTAGTTCCAGGGACTGGTATACGTCTTGCTTAACATTATCCAAAATGGCGTCGGCAACTTTTGAGACAAAGTCCTCATTGTTGGTGGCTGAGGCGATGTCGTTTACAAGTGAATCCGAGCCCAGGATTGTGTGTCTGATGGTTTTGGACACTGTGTCAGCAATTGATGATAAGATTTTCTTGTCATTTGAGAGGACCTTGCGAACCAAATCTTGAAGGTTTGTGGCGGTTCCGGTGTTTTATGTTCTGGTGTGATGGTGTCGGCTCGTGTTGACCGTTTGGGAGGGGTAGTGCCGTTGTCAGTTAATGATTCTAGAGATCTGCAGAGGAAAAAACGGTTAAATGACAAAACCTCATATGTAACATTTTCGAGAGACACCAAAAACTGAATAATTTGCTGTAATGCCATGCACTAGAAAGGTTTTCCTTTCTAAATATATTTCGATAATTATTTACTCCAGATTCTGAAATAAAGTGCCATTTGATTTACTACTACGCATCGACGATGTCCTTTCCACCATTACTAGTGGAGCGGTTTGGACTGCAAAATTGTCGACAACCCCTCCCCTCGGTACAACAAAACGCAACCACTTCTATTCGAAAGATAGTAATAAATAATTTTAAAAAATGATGGTTGTGGTCAAAAACTTAGGTGGCAGGGGTGTTTTTTGGGTCAGAAAATCACTCCCGCTTTTGATGCAATCATGATGCAATACTATCAATCTCTGACATTTATATTATAGATTTCTGTTTTATACAATTTATAAAGGGTCTAGAATTTTAGCTCCCAATCACTTTTTTTCCTAAAAAACATCCTTTTTATCACATGTCACCACAACGAGTACTACCTGAACCCTTTATGCAATGTATAAAACCTATATCAATAACAAAAAGGATACCATAAAAATAAGATTGTAATATTTTTACTTTAAACAAAATTAAAAAAAAATTAATTTCGCTTAATTTGCAGCCCAAAATGTATTTTTCGGCCTAGAAATCATTCCTGCCACCAAATATTTCAACCACAACCATCATTTTCTTAAATCTCATAATCCTTCAAATAAAGGTGGTTGTGTTTTGTTATACCGAGGGAAGGGTAACTCGAAAACTAGAGCACTTTTCAAAGCTCGGCCGCTCCGTTACGGTTAAACCTGTCCATGGTCAAGGTATACCAATACACACACCATGTATTCTTGTACTACAAGGCTATGTAGTACGGTTTTAAGTGGTTACCAAGGCACATGGACTGGGTTTTCATGTGCACAAAGATTTCAAGCTTTGATGCGCTTGCATGAGGACAAATTGTTTGAAGTAATTGTTGGCGAAGTTTGAAGGGTAAAAGAGTATAAGTATAAAAGTATAAATAAAGGGACTCCCCAAAGATTCCTTTTTTATTATACATTTTCAAAAAAATTTTATTAGACCAATTGCATAAAACATGCTCTATAAATGAATGATTGAAAAAGGGATTAAAAGAGTGGACGGAGGTGAGATCCCAAAACGTTAATTTAAATCAAATTTGGATTGAATTTAAAATCTGTGCGATTTATAAGTTCACCTAATTTGGATCTTCCCCTATCTCAACCTTTCTGTTAAGAGAGTTCTTTGTCAACGATTCTTAATAATACCTTTTTCACATACGGATTTCAAATTGATAATGTTAGCATTTCATAATTCAAATTCAAAATTTTTGGTTTTGTATTTTTTAAAAATCGGCAGAGTGTATGAATTTTGGTTAAAGCGTACTTTCAAATACAATGGATCTAAAATTCACTCTTAAAGATTTGTGTTCAAGGTTTTTACCAAATTTGTTCCATTAAATGTTACTTTAATAGATTTTCTTTTATATCTTATTGAAATAAGAGAATGCAAATGTAAATAGTATTATTGCATTCTAGTGGCTTTTGATTTGACCTAATTTCCAGCTTAAAAAGCACTCTTTCATCACAATACTAACAAACTTCCATTTGAGGGGTAGGACAAGCTATGTTATGAGTTTAGTATGGTTTAAGCCTATGGCCTTTGCTGTAGAAGGATGACAAAACTCAAGTGAAAAGTTAGTAATTAATAGTCATGAATCCAAGGTGCACGTTCGGTCATTGGGATAATGAAATATTAATGAATTTCAATGTCACTAATAGGCAATACATTACTGTAGATGGTAAAGCATTCCCAAACTCTTTAGTAACTCATCTTTTCACACTACATTTAGTTGATATCCTTTACCATTACCTTAAACATGGTAGTCTCACGGAGTTAATTCGTGCAGTTACCCATGCAGTTATTTCGGCAGGTTGAAAACGGTTTTAATGATCAAAATATCAAACTCTCCGTATACTCCCAACCTCCGCACAAGGAGCATTACATTGTTATACTGCACAGAGACGAACAAATAAACGAGGGTATGTGGCAAATCCCACCTTAAATCCGAATAGATTGATAGTGAGTATAACGGTATCACATATCACGTTCTAACTAATGCAAAAATAAAGCTAACACATACAGGTATAGAGCACATTCATATGTTTGCAAATAATACAATTTTATCAACTGGGGTATATCTGGTGAATTTGATTTGGCAAACCCGTTCAAAATTTGGACCTGTTACAATGGCTTCTATTCTTGCATTTGAAGAACGATAGTCAATCCTGTAATCTGGTATGGTGTTTGTAAGACGACAAAATTTGAAAGCATATCATTGTGATATTTCTACATGAAAATTACCAAGTTCTTTCTTGTAAATTAATAAATATAAAGTTCATGTCGTTAGAGTGCCTAATCTTGTGCTCTCAGACGAGTCATTTACTGTATCTGCTGAATGTCCCTTAATTTCTCTGTCGCCAGGAAAGACCAAAATTTGGAAAAAAAAATGCGACGGTGAGGCTTGCACCAACTTTTTAGAATATGGTTCATTTGTAGAAACAATTCAAAATTCTCTTTTCTGGATTTTGAAGTCTCATTTACATATTCCTTATTGCGCTTCGCCAGAGCAAAGTACAATTATAATAAGTGAAGCATGACAACTGATACACATAGGCTTCAGGTAGGAAATGGTTGATTTTATGCAAGTTCAGAATACCCACGTTTTAAAACATGTTTACTGATTGTAAAATTTGAATTAAGATATAGGCAATAAAATTTGGTCGTGGCACGAGTATTTACATCCATCAAGATAGAGTGTTTTAGCGTTCATGTTAGAAGTGTAATTTTCCAATAAACATAAAATTTTGTTTTTAATGGGGGGTGATCACGATGACAACATCTGAACTACTTTACTGCATGGACAATTGAGATTTTGATACACTAGAAAGTTCACAATTTTTCTCATACGACGACAGTGAAATTTAAGGCCCAGGAAATGTTTAATTTTGGTGCTATGAACCAAAAACGTCTCAAAAATGAGGTTGATCATATTTATTACGCACGTCCTATAGGCCAATAGGCTTAAAATAAAATCTATCGCCCCGTTAACGCGGCACTGGCACATTTCCACAAATATGAATTTTCTTCATTTGCTTGCAAATGATAGTCTAGGCCCATTGGAAGAATAGATATATATTTTACCAAAAAACATACTCATACTAGATGGGACGTTAATAAGAGTTAAGGCATCCAGGTTATTTGAAGGACAACTTTTAAGTTTGCCATAACGTTATCAACAAGTGGGTATATTACACTCGTACTCTCCGGCTTTCGGTTAAAACAACGTATTCCTGTTTAATAAAATTGAAAAAAAAAGTTTGGCGCAGCGTTTTGGAAAATTCTCAGATCTGGAATAATACCGAAAGGCATTGCGCCCGTAGCGATTGCGTGTTAACTTTTCCGTGTTTGCGAGCACCGAAGTACCCCTACAAGAAACGTTCAATTTTCCTCGCTAGGTTCTATAGTTCAGACCCAATTACGATACTAAAACAAACATAGTACGTACACCTCTGATGCAAAAATCTCCATAGAACCCTTCATTTTTTCCGACCGATAATTGAGATTTAGTTTCATTTGCATGCAGTCGCTATGACGCATAGCGGGACTGACCATAGACCTGCGGTGTATTTTCCACATGCGAGGAAAAGAAAAACAAAAAGAAAGACAAGATTCATGTTAAAAAGACTAAAATTGTTGGTAACATTAAATGATTAGCTATGAAGCAATTTAAACTGTTTTTTTTTTTTATCAGGGGGCCGTGGTAAAAGTATTTGTGCACTGGCAGCAAGCTCTGAACCCAACGATTAGCTGAAACCTTTGATTATGGTCGATACCTTTATGATTTTGCGCGACTTCATCGATATATAAGAAAGTTACAGCGTTTGGGACGGGGGGCAGCCCGTATAGGGCCAGAATAAAATTGATTGCAGGGAAGAGGTTTGCGCCTATACCTTCTCTATCTTGCAAGTTCAAAAAATCTTTTTTATTCCCTATTTCAAACTTTTATTCGTGGGCAGTCAATCAGGAGGTCACCCCAACATGCGTGTACTTTTCTCGTACATGAGAAGACAATAAATCGCTGTGTTGACATTAATAAGCTGGTCGAAACGCCCTGGAAAATGTCCCTTGATTTGAGGCCCAAAATACCTGAATTTAATTGTAAAATCCTGTATTATTGTCGCGGAATGTCAACTACATATCTATTGTCTAATATAACGTGATAAGGGGTTTGGGGGTTAAAAAACAACGAATTAAAAGCGACGAAATTTTAAGTTTTGAAAAAGGGGGCGTGTGGTCTATGAAGTTCTGGAAATCACCCAAAATTTAAAGCCATCCCAAATCATAATTGAATTGTGTGCTAAAAAAAAAGTTGTGACGTGTACTTTATCTCTTTTACGGAAAGCGAAGACACCGGGAAAATGTATAACATTACAGTTACTGGCATCTGGAATTGAATTCTAATATGCTATAACGTGGGCTTGGTTTCCTATCAATTTGAACTGCAGGACGTACATGTGCAGGGAATGTGAACAATAGCAAGGTGTTTGCCTATGGTATTTGTGAAAGACTATGTAAAATGACCTTGTCCAAACAATTTTAGTGTGAAAAATAGTACCTTGGGTGACCTGCCGACTAACTGGGGGGAATTGTGAGGCCTTTGTTTGGGACCGCAGCGAGCGTTTTGTGGGTCACTGGTGACGCTGATCAATTTAGGCATTCTAAACAATGTGTTATGCGGAAATAAAGGTTCACTTTATTCCATTTTGACTACTGAATCATTACCAGTGACCATAGAGACTTTCTTTAAGTGGCACCATCCGGTCCCAGTCCCTATTAGGACAAAGAATATGTGCACACTGTACCCATGATGTCATGTGTAAGGGTAGGACTGAGACTCCAGCTATATATCGTGTTGAAAACACCACTTGAATTGAATACTATTGAAGTACGAATCTTCGTGCCAGAAGATAGTATTAAACATAGAGGTTAGTCACCATAATTAGGGCCGCCATCGAGAGTGGGTAGATGAAAAATCGCGGCACCATGGCTTTAGAAAAAAATGCGCACGAAGCACGGAAAAACCTTTTAGGACAATTCAATGCAATCATTTAATTTAGAACTATGAACCAGTTTGATACAAATGCCGTTTTGCTTCTAACACCAACGTCTGGAGCGAATTTTGACTCAAAATTGAAAATAAAACTAATGGTAGCCTTGTGCATATCAATAAGCTCAACTAAAAAGGTGAACCTCTATCAGAACCCAATGTCCGATTCATTAAAACTGGACAAGTGTTTCCATGAAATCTGATGTTCCTATTTTCATCATAATGAGCTAATGTCCATAATTCTGTATGGCTAATAACTACGAAGGTAAACTTCTGCCAGAACCCAATGTTCGAATTGATGAGACTTGGTATGTGTTAGTATGGACCATGTATGACGTACTTCCAATCTCATCGCATGTAGATCTTGTTTACCTGGCCCCTCCATTTTTCTGATTAAACGTTTAAAAATATTATTTTCCCTCATTTTTATTTGAGAAGGATTTTCACGGGAAAATACTTTGTTTACTATAAAAGAGAGAAAGGGAATACCCTAGTTTGTTTTTTGCTAAGTGCACCTGTTTAGATTGCACATAGGGGAAG
The DNA here is from genome assembly GCA_023653785.1 of Ophioderma brevispina. Taxonomy (NCBI): domain Eukaryota; kingdom Metazoa; phylum Echinodermata; class Ophiuroidea; order Amphilepidida; family Ophiodermatidae; genus Ophioderma; species Ophioderma brevispina. The sequence continues at coordinate 12,582 of JAMKCH010004511.1, forward strand.
TGGGGATTCCCCCAAGGATGCTCAACTTAGAAACTTGTTTATGTGTTGAGATAAAAACTTGTAAGATCAGGGAATTTCCCTAGAGTTATATATGGAAAGTGATGTGATCAGGTTTATATTTATGCATATTCTGTTGTAATTGTCTATTTTTTAGACTGGGATCTTTGTGAGTCAGTATATATAGGAGATTTGAGCTAAGTCTGCGCAGTCAGCAATTGCAATCAGCTATACAGTATGTAACAAACAGCTGTTTTATCTACAATAATGATAGATTCATGCTTCACACACAGTTCCAGATTTATTATATTTTAATAATTCCATGTGGAGCAGAGTGCTGTCATTATTCTACTGTCATCGTGAAGCCGAAGTGCGGGAATCAAATAGGATTCCAAATTGTGGACAGATAGAAATCGTGTGATTATCTTGGACCGATATACTGTGGATTATGTTGTCGAGTGTACTTAATTTAACCTTGTCGTCTCGTCTTGAACTGCTGGACAAAAGTTGTCTTCATGACTGAGAAGATTCCCATGGAATATACTACCTGAGAGTTAAATCATGTGAAGTTGCATACTGTCATTGGACTCTTCGCTGTGAGGGCATATAATCGTTGAACTGCCAACGCCTTCAAAACATAGGATACTAGAAATCTTATAAGTATAATAATCTTAAACATTAAGTGACCAAGGGGGGGAGTTCCTAGGGACCCCAAATTTGTTTTCGGGCTGCCGCTTTACGCGTTGGGATTTTTGCGCCGAAATTTTTGTAATTGTTGACTTTGAAAATGCGCCACTTTTCCCAAAAAATTAAAATTGGCCAAGCCGTTAATGAGTTAATTAGGGGGGTCCCATGGAACCCCCCCCCCCCTTGGGCACTAAAAGGAAGTCATTTCAGGAATTTTAAAAATAAGAATAGAAACCAAGAACCAAAGCAATTTTTTTGCTGATATAATTCACAAATAATGTAAGTAAACAATTTAGTACATTAAAAAAATAACCCTTTATGTGATGAAAACAAAACATTCATCAGGATGTTGCCAAACCGTTACTGGACAAAGTCTAATATGGAAAATGACGGCATTTGCAACACCCGTAAAAAAACAGGATTCCCTAACACTGCTAGTTTGTGTAAATATATGTAATTGGGTCTCTAGAATAGATATCACATAAAATAAGTTTCAAAATGTTTGGTGTAAGCGCAAGGCTCATTCGAATTTTCCGTCTTTTTTCCCAATTTTCGCGTTGTTTGAAAACAATGTTTTGCCCCTAATTTGCAGCCAAAAATAATACATAATTTCATTTTTGGTTTTTCGTGCTTGATTTGGGTTGTTTGTGACCCTTCACATGTGGTATAAATTCATGCAAAAAATTCCCCTCGGGAAAGTGGGGTTTCCTTAGGTGGGGGGGTCCCATGGAAACCCCCCTTGGGCACCATCGGGAGTGAAAAAGAGATATTTTAAAAAAAAAAAAAAAAATATGTAATTATATGTAATTTGTTTTGGACATATTCAAATTCTACCAGCATGCAAGACACTAGTACAAATCTTCAAAAATTAAAATATTATATATAATTTAGATCATGTGTGCACAAGGCTCATTTATTGTGTTTGAACGTATTTTAACCTTAGACGTCTACGAACGTCATAACAATATGAATAAGCTAATGTGCATATTTGTTCTAACATAAATTGCTGCTGTAACACAATGACTCTGATGAAACTTGTATTCAGTAGTGGTCGAAGGCGGCCCAGGGGTAATTCCATGAATATGAACGTGCGACGAAAGCGGAGAACCGCGCGAATTTCTAATTGTTTTGTGGTTATCAAAAAAGTTTGTTGTATTTTTTTGTTGTTCATTTTTGGGGGTGGTTGTATTACAAATTGGAATATGGTGTTCATGCTCATGGGCGGTCAATGTCCATTGTTCCACGGCCGGATTGACTACCAGTCCGCCTCTGTATGACGGACTGATAACGTTAATCTCTCGCGCAAGTACTTATTTAGCAATATTCTTTCGAAGGTCTGTTGACACAGACTAGACCTTTCGGACCCGCCGCCGTACTCGTTATTACTAGTATTCATTGATTTGATTGCGCACAGGTCACAGACCGGACAAACAGGGCTCATGGCATGCCTAGGGAATCATGCATACGGTTAGTGTGTTGTGTTGTGTTAAATACTTAAATTCCTTACGTCGTGTGCTGAATTAATGTCGCCGGCGACATTAATTATTAAATTGTTTTGTTACCCGTAAGGGCGCTGAATTTGGTCTTAATCATTTCAGGTGAGGGCTAGTGTATATAAAAAGCTTACAACAATGCAAAAATATCAAATTTGAAAAAATCTTGAGGGCGCACTTTACTTTTCAAGATGTGCCAGTGTCTCTTTAAATTTTAAATAATTCGGTAGGGTCCTTAAGACCCCTCTCCCCTTGTTTACCAACGGGAGTTTCCGGAAAAATTATTAATTTTTAAAACAAGTAAATTAAGTAATATCTTTCCTTTTTAAGTATTTCATGTAATTAAACAAATAATATATTAAGGCCGACCATGTGACAGGCTACCGACAGTGAACATTCAACAGGCACAATTAAATCATTGATTCTGATAGCTAGCTCTGTGCAAGTAAGAGAACAGAGGAAGGGCAGTCATTTTCTTTGGAAAGGGCGGGTCACATAATTGTGTAGGAAAAGTCGGTGTCACTAAAATACCACGGTCCCCCTATAGCGAGAACATTTTAGGACCCCCACCGATAACTTACTCCCCATAAACAGGCTAAAATGCATGAAATCAGCCTTTTCAAACTAAATAAACACCCTATCCTATCTGTTGTCATCTTGAGACTCCCTGCATTTTTGTAATCACAATGTAGACCCCATTTCAAGGATTCAAGATGCATGACCCCTAAAAGGATCTGCGCCACCTCCCACCATTCTAAAGAAATGATGGCCCACTATAGTATAAATGATATATAATTATTTTTGTACACACAACTAAAATTTTGCTTCAATCCGCAAAACGCTAGATCTTTTTCAACCCACCCGATGATGAAATGAGGGCGCTATTGGAGAGAGTTTGAGCCAACTGGTTGCGTCTTGGTTGGACCAGTCGGCTCACTCAAAGATGGTTTTCAAACTGCTGGAAGATGGACTCCTGCCTGCACCTTGTTGAGGGAAACTTCTGCTGGGATCATGATGTTGAATTGGCATCCCGAATCCTCTCGGCAGTCCAGTTCGAGTCTTTATCAATGATCTTAAAATGTGATCTGGTGGCATATATGGTTCCCACCCCTAGTATGGCTATCTATGCAACTCACTCCTGGTAGTATGTTCATAAATGCGGGTTTTAAGGGGTGTTTTTGGTTCGCCACATACGAGTGGGCAGTCCACACAGGATGATAGATAAACTAGGTCACTTTGATCTTCCTTCTTGATTATCCTTTTGGTGCACTAAGCAGTTTCGCGAGTGTGTTACGTAGCCGGATGTAATTTAATCAACTCCTTTTTTGCATAAAATTCTACGGAGGCCTTCCGAAACACCCTGCACCATATGGTAACTTACATGTCCTTTGTTAAGAAGGATCCACACCCCGTTCGTGGGAACTGTGATATTGTCTATTTGGCCTGTGCGTCCGCTACTGCGAAATTATCTCTTATCCCGCTAGCTGATCTTATATTTTTCAGTTCTTTACTTTGTCTCCTCTTCCGAATGAACGTTCGGTTTCTCTGTGAAAATCCGTAAACCCCTAATTTTGTTTGTAGAGATGATGTGAGGACATGTCAAATATGATTCTTATGCTTTGGTTCTTATATACGGTTGTTTAGGGACCCGTTCAGGTTTGCGGTGAACAAGCACGTCCAGCATAGTAAGTTTCCCATCAGTTTCCTTGTCCAGCGTAAATTGGATGGAGGTGTTAGCTTATTAAATAATGGTGGTGAAAGAGTCACAAAAGATGTTTGTTGTTTAATAACGACATACGTGTCATCGACGTATCTGGCCCAAAAGGATGGCGAAAATAGGGCCGATGGCGAGAGCCGTTTTCCCAAACCACTACATATATAGGTCGCTATAATGGGAGAACCCGAGATCCATGGGCAGTCCCTTAGCCCAGGAGTAGCAGACATTTTAAAATCTCAAGTACAAAAAGGTTGACGTGATTAAATATGTAGGAGTGTGTTGACTGGAACACCTGAAACGTCAATTCTTAAGTGCTACAAATGGGGCCTTAAGGAGAGGGGGGGCAAGGGGACAAAGTTTGTACAGGGGTCAATTTTGAGTGATCAATCATGTTGAAAATATACCATGCATTTGTATAAACCACAAAGGTTCAGGAAAGGTATAGTTGACTATCCACAACGTAAAGGTTAAGATTATAGGCTAAAAACAGCAAAAATCAAAAAGGGTAAAATTTCAGTTGTACAGGGGTCAATTTGTAAGTGCTCCGATATTGGATAAAAATGGTGCAAATTATTGTGGAGCTCATAGGATCAAATACGGAATAGTTTGAGTGTCTCAAAGTTTGCTAAGAAAGTAGGGGGGATAAGGTCAAGCACGATTGATGCAATGGACGTTGACCTCTTCTGCCCCTACTCGGTAATAAGCATCATCCAATTGTATCGTATCAGTTTGGATCCGATATTTTCACACAATTGGAGTCCTCAAAAACATGGTAATGGCTGTAATTGGTCCAAGCGGTGGGCAGGAGGCACAAAAAACTGTCAAAAACCTGTCACCTAACCAAAAGTCAGAATAATGTCAGCATAAAACCAGGTCTGAGGTCCACCATGAGCGGTACATTGAACAGAACAAAATTGTTAATTCGATGATTGATGATGCTAAAAAGTTGCTTTCACAAATCAAAACTTATGAAAAAGCTGATAAAACATGTCTTCAAAAACAGTCAACTGGGCTGACTAACAAGAACAAGAAGATTTGCCAAATCATTCTCTGAACAAGGAACTGCTAATGATTTTGCCAAGTTTTTCTTGAGAAGTTATTAATATTCACCATGATTTAAGCGCTGAACAAGATAGACTTAGCCAATGTGGTTAATGTATCTGTAGATAATACAGTTTCATGTATCTATCACAATTTGAATCTTGTTAATGACGATGATGTCATCAGTTATCAATATTGTCTTGGGCCACAAAAAAGTTGTGGGGGCTCTTGACCCGCTTTCCCACATGGTACATCAAGCAAAAATTTGCATAATTTGATTAACCTGTTATCAACTTTAGCATTAACATGTCTCCTGTCCACAGGGGTTTTTCCCAGATGCACTTAAGAAAAATAATCAACCTATTCATTAAGGAAAACAGTCTCTGGATGCTAATGTGTTCACAAATACAGACCCTGGCACCCATATACCCCTCCTATCTTAAAAACTGATTGAGAAACATGTTTTCAAATGACATGTAAACATATGAAAAACACAAGCTTGGTGAAGACCTTCAGTCAGCCTATCAACCCCATCACAGTACCGAAACTGCACTGCTGCATGTTACAAATAGTATCATGCAATCTCTCCATAACCACGCGGGTGTTTGGTTAATCTTAGATTTGTCGGCTGCATTAGACACCGTGGACCACTGCATCTTGGTTGATCGGATGGCAAATGAAGTCGGTCTTAAGGGAACTGCGCTCAAATGGTTATAAATATTACTTCACTTCCAGGACCACAAAAGTTTGTGTAGAACACGACACTTTCTCTAATCACATCGTATGGACTTTTGCCTTCCACAAGGCTCCATCGTTGGCCCAGGATCCTTTAAAAAAGATACACTATTCCGATTGGTTGTATCATTTAAGAGGACAAGATAGATCAATCAGATAAGCGCTCGACGCAGTGTATGCTCATCCATCCGTATAGGTGTGCGTTCGAACCCTGTGAGATTAAGCTATATTGTAATTTCCCTGGGACAAGAAATTAACCGCCTTAGTTGTCTTCGTTTACCCATGCGATATATTTGGGAAGCTGGCTCGGCTGCGATGGTTATCTCGATTATGTTTGCTGATAAAGTAAAGCGCTGATCCTGGATCGGCTGCCATGCCCTTGAAATGATGCTAAAGGGTTTATGGTATTGGTGGGCCACAGTGATTTTTTTAAGCGACCATTTGTGAAAGCGTTAGAGGCCAATAGCATAGGGCGCTATATAAATTCTGCCTACTATTATTATTATTAGAAAGCATAGCATTTCATATCACATGTATGCTGATGTCATTCAGTTGTTCCTGGACTTTATTCCATCTGATTTAAATTCCATTGATACAGCTCTCTCAAGACTCTCCGTCTGCATCCATGAAATAAAACTCATGGATGGACATGAACATGCTTCACTCAATGATTCAAACGGAATTTTCATTGCCATTTCACCTCGCCAATAAATGGAAAGTGCCTGAGGAATTTCCACCTCCATATTGGTGCTGAATCTATCAAAACAATATGACACCGTGGGAATTTTGGGCGTTGTGTTTGACTGTCGTCTCTATGTCACCACATATTACAAGTCTTTGCACCAATCTCATTACCGCTTGTAACATCCCGCGGATAAGACTTTCTTCATAATGAAACTTGCCATCACATTGTTCGTGCCACTTATTCTATCCAGACTGGATTTGCTACGCAGTTCTCTTAGCCACAAATGCATCAATATTGCTCGCCTACACAAAACTTCAAAATTGGGCTGCCAAAATCATTTCTGTGCCAAGAACGTGACTATGCCACACCTCTTATTACAGAACTTCTTGGCTTACTGTCAAAAACAGGATCCCTTACAATCATGGTTACTGTTTACAAATGCCTTAATGATCTCAGTCCATTTTATCTGGCTTCCTTCTGTCACTGTATTCACCTGCTCGCACCGGTCTACGTTCATCATCTAATACTACTAGACTTTAATGAAACACAGAGCTTGCCCACGCATCTTGCTTCTGCTGTGCACATTATTTGACGTTGCTGCACCACGTCAGTGGAAATCTATGCCAATGCACCATCCGCTCAGCATCATTGGGATGTATGTAATGTCCTTTCTCCGCCACAGCATTTGACCCCAATTATGTGTACACCTCATATGGGCCTGTGGGTCAGTGGTTATTAATGACCCAATTTGGTGATAATAGAATTTGACTTTTGTGGGGGGAAAACAAATGGATAGATTTTCAAAGAATGCAACTTTAATCGGCCAACATGACCTCTCACGCCACTCGGATTACACCACATATGGACCTTGGGCAAGTGTTCTCATGATCAAGTTCTGGTTGCAATTGCGTCCAACCGTTTGGACAGGAACAGAAACAAAAAAATCAACCTAATCAAGTTGAAACTCACACAGCATGCAATATGACCCTAAGTGACCCATGAATGACCCCTTGACCTCCTCATATGTTACCCCATATCCACATAAGAACCTGTGTGAATGTATACGCATACCAAGTATGAACTTGAGCCATCAAGGCACCTAAAAAGACAGTAAGTTGAAAGTGTCAACCAAAAGGTGTGTACTAAATGTTTGACACACGACGGAACACAGCACGAACAAACTTTGACTGGACACTCAACAATAAACCAAAAAGTATTTATAAAGGAGTCTGGTTTGCCGCCGGGGCCAATATCCATGTGATACACACTCCAAAGAATCGCGCGATTAGTCATGCAACCAATTACTGCACGGGGTTGTGCATGTAAAATCAGGGAAACTCGGAAAGAGGAATGCTCTGTGACACGAGTGCCTGATAGCTCATGTGAAGTGAGTGAGAAAGTAAGGAATATCGGAAATAGCAAAACGGAATATGGAAAACGATTGTCGTTCTGGCAATGTTCTTGAAGGAAGTGTGGTTTTTGCCTGTGCATATAAAAGACAGTCCAAGGCACTACACGATTTTCAGAAACTAAACCACTGCCAATGTTCGCTGACTGACTATGGACTTTGATTTCTTGCAACACCAAATTGTACTAAGTGTCTACGAAATTATTATGGCAAAAATGAGAATGATGTAATGGGAGAAGAATGGCCCAAGGCCAGCTTTCTGTGGCTTTGGGTATGAACACGATGCAAGTGACAACCAAGGTAATTAGATAAGCAGTGGTGCGCTTTTCATTATGATCTTCTAACAATGATGTAAAGAAGTTCGTTTGTGCACAGACAGACACACGAAATCATGCCTAATAACGTTTCGCGACGTGTATTTGGGGTTAAACACTACCTTTGTTTCGAAAACTACATTGCAAGCTTTCTTACCATACCATCGCATTTACCTCATATGCTTTTGTACTACCATAAGCATTTGAAAAACACATTTTATTTTGTAAACAATAGCTTCCATTTTTTTAAAACTACATTACCACAAGCAAATTAACACACCAAAAGCAGTTTTATGCATACCTGTTATAGTTTTTTGGTATTTAGTTTTTCACTACCTGAGCATGTTTAAGCATTTATGTCTACCCTTTTTGATCCAATCGGCCGGCCATACACACGCGCAGACGCGTTGTGATTCTCATAGCCCTCCAGGTAGTAACTAGCAATTGGGTGGGAGATATACGAATACAAAGCCACTCATGGCGGCGTACATGAGGGGTCCACGTTTTTCGAAGTCAAAACTCTAATTCGGAACCGAAATTAAAAAAAAAGGAAATAGATCTCGAATCCTAAAAGCAACTCGAACTCGACAACTCTCTAACTTGAACTCATAAAATAGTTTTACCCGTTGTATTGACATAATATTTGCCTTTGTATTAACGTTTCATTATGTCTATACACGCCGAAGTAAAATAGGGTTAATAGGCTCGCGGGCAGATCTCATAGCATTTATAAAGGTGAGGCATCCATGGGAAGTACATAAATTTCCTACATAAATTCTCTAAGATTATAAAATAGTTCTACGCGTGTCTCACGTCTATATGTGCACATTTTCTTTGAAAAATTAAATTAAATGTCATCTTCCTTTCCCCTAATATCATTGACCAACGGATTTACACCACGTTTCCATTGACTCCAGCAAATAATGGCGCTATTGATATCATAAGTAAATCCGCTCGTTAGGCAGCGGGGGAGTCCTTTCATTTGGACACTCATTATTATCCATGCAGCTGAAGAGATTCCAGTTGTTATAACACCGTTATGCATCACTGACCTTCTACATATGGATAGCGGGCTGCCGCCACAGTTGAATGTCGCCGCTGTGTGAAACAACAGGAAGTTGGTTTTTGACATATACAATATGGCGCAAACAATGCATCACCTGATGGTGCAATATTCCACACAGATGTTCTATTGTTTGACACGGTGTATGCATGTTTCCCGCCATAATGTATGGGTAGAAACACCAACTTCCTGATGTTTCAATCGGGGACTCAAACCCGCTATCCATCTGTGTAGAGGTCAGGTTATCAGAGGAGAGATGAGAAAGAAGGAGGTGGTTCGACGGTACTTCAAAAGATAAACTGTTCAACGCATATTCATCTCAATCGGCTTAACTCTATCGATTGGAACAAAGACTTACGCCACCTCCTGGAGAACATACACCTGTCATTTAAATCCCAGGAAACATTCCAATTACCCAGTTTCAATGTGGGCTTTGCAAAGGGTCTATACACTAGGGTTGTGACAAGTACAGCGAAACGTACTCGCTTGCATCAGTATACAACAACTTTGGACCCCAAATTTTCAAAGTATTTGGCACTTTGGAAACTTCTGACACACAAAAGTATGGTTGAGTGTATTGCAAAAATCATGATCTAATCATTCCTCATAGCATATTTCACAGGAAATAAACCGGATATTGTTAATTAGGCTAAAATAATAAAACTCTTTATTGAGTTTTTTTTTTTTGTTTTTGCCCCCCAAAAACCTTGAATCAATGTTAGCTTACCGAAAAGGTCGATTTTGCTATTTCTTTCGTTAAAAAAGCCACGATTTCCTCAATTATTTCGTCCAACTGATTTTTAAATTAAAATAATAACAATCAGTCAGAACAACCGCCGGAGTTCGTTTGCCGCAGAGGATTTTAGCTGGAAAATAAATAAGCATTTAGTGGGGCGTGTCAATACTTCCTGGTGTGAAACCTTTCCCGAACGGCCAACTTGAGGCGGTTATTTTGAACATACATTACTTCAAAGGCCACGAGGGGCCCTTGAAAGTTTTCTAACAATGAGCTGTGAATGAAAGTAATCCTGGGTAATCGGATTGCAAAAACGAGGCCATCTCCTTTTTTCTCATCTTCTCTGGTGGTATGCATAGGCCACGGACTTCAGAATTCTCTGGAAATGCAGAGCCATTATTATTTTCCATGATGTTGAAGCCTTCAGTTCCCGATTTAGATTGAGCTTACCTCCTCTCTTCAAGAATTAAAATAAAACCCGAGTTTCTTCTGTGAGTTCAATCCCTAATTTGACCGTACATTCATCATTTATTCAAAAAAGAAAACGTTAAGATTTAAAGCTAGGTAACAGGCAATAAACATGAGAAATTTGGCTTCGTGGACACGAGTCAAGTTACATTCATTAAGATGGATGCGTTTTATCGTTAATATGTTTAGGTAGTGTAATCTCATTACCCCAGTCAATATTAAGGGCACAGGAAATGTTTCATTTTGGTCTAGATGAACAAAAAAGGCTCCCAATGAGCGTGATCACATTAATTAACACGCACATAGGCCAATTTAATACGCAGTTTGGCTTTTATATCTGAAAAGGAGAGAGAAATGTAAAGTCACTAACTGTTATGGGGTTCCGTATATGATACATGACCTATTACTCATATGGTTAATTTGAAGGTTTATCTTGAAGGCGTCCTCGTTGGCTGCAATGTTGAATTTCAAGATCTTATGGTTTTAATGATCCGCTATATTTATGGTATTTCAGCGGTTTTGTGTGGCATATTCTAGTCCTTTAAATTCATTTCATAAATGACATCTTACAGATGCTCAGAAGAAATAGCATATAATTTTTTGATTAAAACTTAGAAGGTGTTCTCTTTTTACACAGGGGGGATCCTAGGGCCCCAACCCACACTTTGCCGTTTACGGAACTAAGTTCGTTCGTTCGTTCGTGTCCACAAGTCATTCGTAAGGCTGGTGGTGGTGTCAGGGATTGTTAACGTGGAAGCTTGATCCGGGGTCCGCGGTATCTATGATACGGACGCTCCTAACATGGCCCGCGTTTTTTTTTTTGAAACCTGGGGGCGGTTTGGGAACAGTCAGGGGTTTACACCCTAACTCTTATTCGACACTGGATGCGATGTAAATGTACAGTTGTGGCTCTGTACACGAGGGACCGGACGGCTTAACGTCACCTCCGAAGGACTGGGTATGCTTTCATGATTCATTTGCCCAACTTCCAAGTGAACCATGGAGGGAGCGGTATGCTGTATTGAATCAATACTCGATACAGATAATCCAGATTGAGCACCCGAGTGAATCCCATCAAGTGACCCCACCGGGATTCGAACCGGGATTTTTGTTTTGGTAAATTTTGCGCCATAGGCAAGCACCCTAACCACTTAGGACAACGCTCTCCCTATCGGACTAACGAGATACTTTTTTCGAATCATATTTTTTTTTTTGTAATTGTGTAGCTTTTTGGATACGCATCTTTATGGAAAAAAAATCATCGCCGCGTTTAATAGTTAGGTTGGGTCCCAAGGACCCCCTTGTTGTCCACCAACGGGAGTGTCAATAAAATATTTATTAAAACAAATAATTAAGAATATTCTTTTATTTAAGTAGTTATGATATTCATGTATTAAACAATATCTAATTATAAAAACTTTTGCCATATCTCCATCACGCCACTGTTCAAAACCAATGGGAAAGATACACCCGGCAGACAATGCCACCTACCAAAAATATGGAATATAAAAATTACCTTATTTCACAGGGTTTAGTTCCATAGACAGCTCGGTCATTTATTCAAAAAATTATCAACTAAGTCGAGACAAGCATTTAACTTGTATTATACGAAAGTAAAATGTCATAGAATTACTTGTGGGTGAAAAAAGTGAAGAAAAAAACATGTGTCCAATTTTTCAAAATGCAACAGAAAACTTGCAAAATAATGAAAATTCGCTGAAAATCCAAGATGGCGGAATTAACACAACCTAGATCCGATCTTTCTCACCATTTTCCTTTTCTCCATGAGCCATTGATTTTTCAGGTAGCTCCGCAAAATAGTCATCAGAGAAATAAGTGGAAGACAAGCCACTGACATGTTTTTATATGAAAAGATTAGATAAAGATTAATTTAAGACTCCCAAAAATTGAAAACAAAAAATGTCTTGGTTCGAAATCACAAAATATTGGAATATGGTTCAAAAAACCAAAATGGCGGAATGCATTAATTAAATGATCAGGGCCGACCCTGTGATTGGGTTCAGTATAGGTAGATGACAACATATTACAAACTATTCGATGCACAATGCGTTGAAATGAGGCCGTGTATATTTGTGCAGGCATGCATTTGTGTTCCTTTTTCGAAATTTGAAAATGTTTGGCCCCTACTTTTAGGTTTCTCTCTTGCTTTTGCTTTGTGCTTAATTATTATGGTCTTAGACCTGTCCGGTATAAAAATTTTTGCAAATTTTTGATAACTACAATCCCGAGAGAGAGAACGAGAGGGGGAGTGTGGAGTGTGGAGTTGGAGTGTGGAGTGTGAGAGTGTGTTCAGGTGCTTGCCCCCTGAAAATTTGTGTGCCCCCCTGCCCACTGAAAAAAAAAAGCTGGTACAGGAAACACAAAAACACGTAGTTTCCATCAGACACACAAAAACACAATGTTTCCTTGAGATTTACTGTTTACTTTGTCATTTTGACAGGAGGTGTGACTACTCGAAAACAAAGACTAATTCTGGACAGTAGCTTGTAACATGATCTGGCCTTTTAATTGAGAGGGAGTCACTCATGCACGCCATAATAGCTTTTTTCAAAAAAACCCTCAATGCTGTTGTTGTGGTAATATAATATTACAATAAACAGTATGAATTTAGTATTCTGCCAACACATCCTTCAACATGCAGTTATTCCGTTGAGGCTTGCGAATTCATTTGGTGGTGGCACAAGATACAAATGATTTTTAATTATCTACCCAATTTTATAGCCGTGATGACATGGGTACAATACACACTAGTAATTGGCCTAAAGATCGGACCACATGACCGTTAATTGGAGAATATATCCCCTAGCTTTTACTAACAGGAGAGCTAACTGGCAATATTTGTTGTTGGTCAGTCCACCTCTTGTGTATGCACTCCGCAAGAATACTGCATGTAAGCTCAAATGACCTCATTACCTGGTAAGCACCATGGGTTTTAAAATGGGGATGTATAGGGATGGAACCTTCCCATCAACAAACAATAATCCTTACAATTGCGAATTGATCGATACAGGTGATTGAGTAAGAAGGCCAATTGATGATCGGTGTTTAAATTCGTGAAGTTATTTATTCTTCTAGGGTGAATTTTTCTTAATTTTAACACATATTCATATTATTACTTTATATTTGAACTGATGCACGCTAAGTGTATAACGGATATTTAACTGAGCTGCGTACATTATGTTAGATAATTGCGTGTGAGCACGGGTTTGTGCACTTTGGCTCTCGAGGCTTCGGCCTCTCGAGCCAAAGTGCACAAACCCCTGCTCACACGCAATTATCTAACATAATGCACTCAGCTACGTTAATTATCCTTTACTTAACAGCTCGAGCGTATCGAACCAGATCTGTTTCGGCTTGCAATGACTTGGCCGCACGGCGGCGCTGTGAGTCCCAGGTTTTCTATGAGCGAGGTATCCTGCAATTTTGCCCAATGTTTGAATTGAATTTAATTGTTCCTACGACCAGCTCATATTAACACTTTATGGGTTTGGCTATGCCATCAATAACTTAGATCCCATTCTGTTAAAAAATACGAGTTTCAGAAATAAACTGGCCCAAATTTGTTTCAATTCTTGTGATATTGAAAGAGAAAATACACATTTTAATTAACTCAGTATATTTTGAAGATACCAAGAATTATACCTATAGTCGACGAATTAGTGTACAAAATTGGAGTCATTTTAAGTTATTCCATGGCTTATATGTAACAGTCATTGAGTACTAAACTGTGTTCAAGGCTTTTTGACAAATAACACTCACTAGGTTTATCATCATTAAGTTACAGCAAAAGTGTAAACTAAAGTACAGACATATCTCTTTCCCCTATAAATAGAAAATCATATCCGTCATTTTTGTTTCAACATGAGCACATTTGAAGATGGCCACCTTCCGAACCTTTAAAACTTAATTGCCATATACCTATCATCCAAGAACTACTAAACAAGTGCAAATTAAAGTATGGCGAGATATGTCTTTGACCATTAGAAACTCAAATTTGTTTTTGTAAGTTAACATACTTTAAATTCAAGTTGGCGGCCAAAAAGGGCACCTTGAAAGATCTGTAATATATTTTATATCATCCACAAATTACTATAAAATTGTTTATTAAAAGTATGATATAAATTGCTTTGAACATTAAAAGATTGAAATTTTGAATTTTTAAAGTTAGACATGCTTAAAATTCAAAATAAAAGTCAATATGGCCACCTTCAAGTTATTTTGAAATTTATCCATTGCCATAGCAATATTATCTGTAATATAGTATTGACATAAAACTAAAAATTTTGATGAAATTAAATACAAATGTTTGACATACGATATTGTCTTTTGACTACTCTACCTATAAGAAACTCCTAGAACGTCATGATCTGATTTTTCTCTTTTGTTAACTTTGCATAAAATTCAATATGGGGCCGGGCAAATATGGGCATCTTTCACGAAATTATTAAAACATGTTCCCAAGTGCCATATATTATTAATGTATTGACCCCATCTTAAAGTTATGCATATTTAACCAAATAAAAATACCAGATATGACGTTGTAATGGTTAGAGACATCTTGTACTTTTTACACTTTTATCGTAAATTTCTGGTATATGCTAAATAATATATTACAGATATAGGTATGGCATTTAATATATTCTGAGATCTTTGAAGGCGGCCATTGTGGCCGGCCATCTTGAAACATGATTACCAAAGCAAGAAATCAGATATTGACCTCATAGGACACCTTGAAGCCTAAATTTACCCTTTATCAAAAACTTATGGATGTTATAATAAATATAAAACTAATATATAGAGATAATTCTTGCTGATGTGTATTTCTAGCTTTAAAAGGTCTTGAATGCAGCCATCGGCTGCCATCTTGAATTGCGGAGCCTGTTTACGAAGTGTCAGTGTCAGAAAATGTCAGGCACAAGGCTTAATGCATGGTAAAAGAATAATTTCAGACTTGAACTGTAACCGTATATTTTGCTAGGGGGACTCGTAGGATAGTTCCACTGAGATGGGCTTGTGCACCTTTAAAGGCAAAAAACGGTTTTACTTGGCAGCACGAAATGTATGAATAACGATTAGGCTTATTATATTCGACGAAATGAAACGAAAAAGGCTCAGTGCCCCATTTGTATACAAAATGTATGCGAGGCTGTTAAAAAGTTCCGTAAATTAAGAAAACAGATTTTACGTAATTTACGGAAAAATCTGTTAGAAACAATAAAAATAAAAAACAAAAAACATAAAAATAGCTTAAAATGGTAATTTTACGGGAAATATTCAAAAATTTCTGGCAGCAAGATTTCGGATTTTTTTTTTGGTTCCGTAATTTTAAATTCGGAAAAATTCTGGTTTTTTTAAAATAACATGTTTTTTCCATAATATGAGACAAATTCTTTAAAATTCTGTCAAAGATTCCGTTAACTGACAGAAATTTCTGTAATTTACCCTAAAAAGACTGGAAATATGCTGCCAGAAAATTTCCGTAAATTTACGGAACAGTTTTTAACAGTGTGATAACAGAATAAAGTGTGTAATCCATGGGTGCACTGAGCCTGTTGCGTTTATTTCGTTTCGTGGAATAATACGATTATCGGCGCTATAGAGGGATTTTTGTATTCTGGTCAGTCATTAAAAGTTTTGGGGCGTGTCGACGATTCAATTGTTCATTTGAGAGGTCGTATGCTTTACCCAATCAATACAATAGAAACTCGATGTCACGATACCGATCAGATTAAGGCCATAATTAAAAAAAACGTCCCTTTTCTGACGAAGAAAATATTACAAGGCAACTGCATTGAATAAATTCCAAACTCAAGACTTGAACAAACTCTGAAGCATTCAACATAAGAAAATGATACGAATAAGTAATTATTACTCACCAAAGTTTTTTACGGCACTAAGGAATATTAGAAAATCTGATACGTTTACATTTAATTCGTCTTGTTTCAGAAATACTATTTGACAGCTTGGTCCAATCATTAGGTACTTAAGAGTTTTGGTCACTCATAACAAACTACAATATTTACGTGGCCTAATCCTCCTCTTCACCCAGCCTCGATGTTCATGACATTAATTTAGCCATTCATTGATTGACTCCAAACAAAGGAATCGATAGTGTGTCTCAAACTTTACGCCAATCTATTCAATTGAATCTTGTATGAAACCTTTACATATTCGATACAAAAAAGTTCATGTAAAATGGGTTCAAGCATTTTATTCTGTTGAACAAAGTTCAGCAGTTCAGCTGTTAATACGGCTTTTTAGTTTTTAATCTCAACACATCCCCTCCAAATGCATTCATACCATCGACAATATGCGTTTACTGTAAACATCAGACTCTAACGATTACTGCTTCTTGATCAGTCGAGGGAATCGTTGAATTAACGTAACAATATACTAGACGCTGCACGCTGCAAACAATCCATTGATTACTTGCTGGGGATTTCGATCTGTTAGCCTTAGGTGTATCATCTCAGATTGAGGTGCTTCAATTTGTTCATATGCCATTTACATTCAAAGACCACCTCTCAGTCTTTTGAGTATTACCACTATTTTTTAAATCATTTAGATACTTTCATCAGTAATTTCCGGACATTTCGCCATGAATAAGCTACTCAAACTCGTCATCTGTGTGCAGATATTGTTGGTCGTTTATTTTCATCAAGCGAAAAGGAAAAGTAGTAGTATACACTACGAAAAATATCGTGATATGATACAACCCATCATGAGTTACAAGAATGAATGGTTAATAACCAGGAAGGTAAGTAACTCAAAGATAATTGAGAATGGTGCCATTATCTTTGGTAACATATTTGCATTATCCGAACTTTTCACATAAATGATTTTGATGACCGGTCTCACAAAATAGACAATATAGAATATATAACGCAGAAAATATCGGCCTAATACACTACTTAGTCAGAAATCATAATTTAAATTATAAATTAACAAGTAAATACTTGCTCTGCTCTCAATTATGGTCATTTTGTCGATTTTGAAAACCTGAGGGACAAACATCCTCCAGTTCGAAACAGTACCAAGTATGATATTTAGAATCCGTAAAATCCGTAACATTTAAAATCCGTAAAATTACGTTATTTTATCTGGCAGTTCGAGGGTACGTCCTATGGTGGTATATCTGTCGGAAAACCACGGTATATGATATAACGGGATAAACCTCAATATCACATTGCGCTTTATTCCGTAAAAAAAGAGCGATCCAGGATCGAGGAAGGATCGCTCCTGCCTCGGTTCTGTCTCCGTTATGACGGTTTATTGTCATTTGGTCTAATCCCATTTGGTCTAATAGCCATTGGTCTAACTTCAATTTATCTAACAACCAAAATGTCCAATAGCCATTGGTCTAATGCCCATCTAGTCTAATGCCCATTTCGTCTACTACCATCTGAGACGAATGTACCTAACAGAGATCGGAAACAAAGCTGTAGTCCTTTGTTAACAGCTCGAGCGTATCGAACCAGGTCTGTTTCGGCTTGCAATGACTTGGCCGCACGGTGGCGCTGTGAGCACCTATAGTTTCTTTGAGCAAGGTATCCTGGAAATCAGGCACTTTTACCCAATTCTGTGCTTCAATTCATGACCTAACATGAATATAATTATTATTAGGACCGGCTCACATTTACACTTTATGGGTTTGGCCATGTCATCAATAACTTCATTCTCTTAAGACATAAGTCAAAATTCAAATAAAATGTCCAATTAGATCCTATTCTGTTTAAAAAAATATGAGTTTGAGAAATAAGCTGGTCCAAATTTGTTTCAATTCTTGTGATATTGAAAGAGAAAATACACATTTTAATTAAATCAGTATATTTTGAAGATATCCAAGAATGTCATTAATACATTGAATTTGAGCAAATTCTACCTATAGTCGAAAAATGAGTGTACAAAAGTGGGGTCATTTTAAGTTGTTCCATGGCTTAAATGCAAAGGTCATTGAGTACTAAACTGTGTTCAAGGCGTTTTGACAAATAACACGCACGTGTGAGCATCATTGATTTCAAAATAGCCCGCCAAATTCAAATCTTGGGGTTATACATTGAAATGTATTGAATAACGATTATTGCTTCTCGATCAATAGAGGGAATCGTTGAATTAACATAATAATACCGTACCAGACGCTGCACGCTGCAAACAATCCATTAGTTACTTGCTTCGAAGGTATATTCGCCTCAGCTACCATTTGGTCTAATAACCACAAACACCATTTGGTCTAATTCCCATTTGATCTAATATCCATCTTGTCTAATATTCATTTTGTTTAATATCCATTGGTCTAATACCCAATTGTTCTAATATCCATTTGGTCTAATATCCATTTGGTCTAATATCCATTTGGTCTAATATCCATTTGGTCTAATATCCATTTGGTCTAATATCCATTTGGTCTAATATCCATTTGGTCTAATGTCCCCCTGGTTCAATATCTATTTGGTCTAATACCCATTTGGACCAGAGTGACATTAGACCAAATGGGTATTAGACCAAATGGGTATTAGACCAGATGGATATTAGACCAGATGGATATTACACCAAATGGATATTAGACCAATTGGGTATTAGACTAAATGGATATTAGACAAAAATGAATATTAGACCAGGTGGGTATTAGACCAATTGGCATTAGACCAAATCGGTTATAGACGATATGGATATTAGACGATATGAGATTTAGACCAGATAAATATATGAGACTACATGTCTATTAGACTAAATGGTTATTAGCCTAAATGGTTATTAGACTAAATGGTACTAGACCAATTGGAGTTAGCCAAAATGGCCATTACACCAAGTGGGATTAGACCAAATGGCAAGTCACCGTTATGACACGATATATAAAAAATCAGTCTAAAGATATTAGAAAGTACTCATGGGGGTATTAGGTTAGGGTGGTGGGGAGGCTTTTTTTTTTAGGTACTATGGGTTTGGGATAGTTCTGCTGAGCATAACCTTTTTTTGTCTTTCATTCATCTTTATCATTTGGACATTATCGTATATCAGCTAACGTAAAGCTGATATACGATAATGTCCAAATGTTTAAAGATGAATGAAAGACGAAAAGGTTATGCTCAGCAGAACTAGGGTTTGGGGAGGCTTGGGTATATTTTTTGTTTGGTTTGTTTTTTACTCATTACGGAATAAAGCGCAATGTGATACTGAGGTTTATTCCGTTATATCATATACCTAGAGCGAGGCAGGAGCGCTTCTGCCTCGATCCTGGATCGCTCCAACAGATATACCGACAGATATACCCCTATGCCTCTCCTTAAAGCCACTATCAGCGATTTCTTCAAAATGTAAACAAATCGCGCCCCTTTTTTCATCAAAATCCATTTTTTACACTGTTGTATTGGAAATGGTTGTAGTAAAGAACCCTGTAAGTGGCTAAGCATAACACGTCGTATTTGACCAGAAATGGCGATTTTTGCATTGTATACTAATACGACTTTTATTAGCCAACAAATCGGTCGTAAATGGCACCTTCAAGACCACTTCAAAATGCTTTTTCACTAAGAGAAATAGTGCTGGGTGTTGATATGACCTAACACTAGCAATTTAGAGACAAAACAGGTATTTTGAATTTGAAAAAAAAAAAATGACTGATTGTGGCTTTAAAGGAGATCATCACGCTACGCTTTTCTTATTGTTCTCGCTGGGTTAAAGGAAATATGTCATGATTCTGAATATTTGGAAAATTTGGTATGGATGGAAAGCTTAAGTAACGTAGATTACATATAAATCAAAATAAGTTGAAAATTGTCCACATTTGTTGAGTATTTTGCCCTTTTAATGTTCCGCCCAATAGCTTACTCGAAAACGATTCCGACAAATCCACATCGCA